>JPKZ01001948.1:298265-312991 GCA_000803305.1 Toxocara canis
GGGGGGAGGGGAGGGGAGGGGAAGAGAAGGGTGGGTGACAAGTTGCGATGCTATGAACAGAAATTCCAAAAACATAACGAACGTTGTGAGTGGGAGGTTGCATTATAGTGGTCGCGAAATCTCTGTTACGAAATGATGTTATTGGAGTGAGGACCGCGGTATAATGCCTTGGATGTGTTGAACTTTTGCTTGCTTTGCGAGTACCTTTAAGGTGGCACCAATAGGCGTTGTCTGGCCAAGCATTTGTAAGTACCCGTATTATTTGCACGTTATGTTGTTACGTATTGTCCGCGAACCGATGAATATTACACCGTCTGAAGTAATATGGATTACAGCCAAGCGCAGCCTTTTACGATCCTCTCGCATTCGCACCGCCAATCCAAGCCAGTTTTTTGGCTGGTCACTTTCTTATAAATTATTACATGCGTTCCGAAATGTGCGTTCAGTGCGTTGTTTGAGGTAAAAGTTTAAGGTTAAGGGCGCGCCATGTAGCTCTCGCAGAAGGGCGCCTCGCACCAGTGTCTTACGAATGGGAGAAAGAGCGTTGGGCAAAGAGGGAGAGATTCGGCCGTTACGGGCTTGCAAGTGGCGTTTCAGTTTCGGAGTTGTGGCCAACGGTTGAGGTATCCATCCTTGTAGCCAATCAACTGAAATTCGGTTGTTTGTTATCATACTGATAGCTAACGAAGATTTTGCCGATCACTGTACGCTTGTTTCGTAGGATCTCTTGAAATTTAGATGTACAAATGCTGTTTTTTGGCTGCTGTAAGCCTATTATGAAGTTAAATTGGAAGCGAAAGCTTACGGTTGACTGCTCTGAGTAGAATGAAATTTCAAAATAGAAAAGTCAGCTGAGTGAACACGGTCACGACGGCCATTTTATGAACTCAGGATGGTCACATCAAAAAATGAATGGACTGTTTCATTTATTCCTAAGCAAAGGGGGAGGGAGCGGGTTTCTTCAAATTTTGGTTTGAATTTTTTCTATCGCAAACAGCCCGTCATACAGTATAACAACATAGTACTTCCCGCTTCCTCTAGAAAGTATACATTTTGGCACTAGGTTCAAAAAGTTTGCGTGCACTAATGACATTGTGCTTTTTTAAAATTATCCTTCCATTAAAGAAATCTTCTCCTTTTACTCAAACATTGGGTTGTGTTGATATGTGGTTTCAGGAGGTACAAGAAGAAAGTGCGTTGGGACTGTACACATCCTATAGCGAAGCACTGAAGAGGTCGCAGATTGCGCAGGAGAAAGCCAAAACTGCAATCTCAGCAAGGTTGTAGCTTCTTTCGAAGAAAAAGTTCTCTACCGATTTGAAAGTTGTTTCGTTCTTTCGTCTCTGTGCGGCTTATTTGTGATTAGCGAACAGTCGAATAAGACTACCATGTTAATCATATCCTATCGGCAATATCGGCAAATTATTAGTTTCATTGAAGCATCGCCTCATACAAGAAGTATCGTTGCAAAGAGTAGACATCGTTAAGAGAAAGGTAACACATTTTCCCGTAAAATGCTGCCATGTATGCGTTCATTGCTACGGATATGCATAAAGAAGTGTGTTTTAACGTTTTTGCTGCTGTTAATAATCCGCAAATTTTCGTGGATTGTTAAAATTGTTTTCATCCCACCACTAGGTGTCACTCAAACGATAAAGTTTTCCTTCAGCTTTTTCATTTTGGTGCAAACGTCATCAAATGTTAGTTGCGCATTATTTCAGGCTAGAAAAGCTGGCAAAGAACGAAGCCAATTACGCAACAGTTTTAGCCAAGTTTGAGGCTTCGAATGTGAAGGCTGAAAAGGAGAAAAGTGAGAAGGAGGAAAAATTGGAGCGACGTATCCGTGAAATTCAGGAATACTTTGGTTACTGGATCGATCCGAAAGATCCGCGCTTCGAGGTTATGCTTGCGCAGAAGGAAGCCGATGAGAAAAAGGTTAAGCATTCTGTCGTTGTTTGATCTCTACCACGACTAGTGTTTACAGTCACAGCGAAAATTCGCTTCTACTCGTGCAGACAAACGCACAGCCAGTTAACGTCAGCAGCAGTGTTGCTTAAGCGGCCACTTTGAGAACTTTCGAAATTGTGGATATCAGTATAGAAATTTGATCGCCTTTTTTATCATGAAACAATTGCCGTAAGTTAAGACTGTATTTAACATATTTAGGCCGAGAAGCTGGCTCGACGGCAGGCTGCCGAAAAGAAAAAAATCGCTGCGGTAGTTGGCGAAAGCAACGAAACGGCCAAATGAATGACGCCGTTCCGTTTGAGTGCGATTAGGACAATGGGACGTTCTCAGCTTGATTAGAAGGTGCTCTGCAACGGCAGTCCGATACTGCTGAGTCCATAATTTATCAACTTGGCTTAAATGAGCCACCAGCATAAGGCAACTGCATATCATTGAGATGCATCACTGCAACTGTATTCTGTGGAATCGCACAATACTAAGCTACATTCTGTGCGCTTCGTTAGCGTTTAACTCAGTGGTGTTAGTAGTGATGGGCTGAGTAGCATGCAGGTGAGATGATTGCGATTCACAAAAAAAAAAACGGTTTAAGTGGAATGTGACGAATTGCTAAGCAGAGTTTATTAGCGGTAAGGTTGGATCTGTTCTGACGCAAGTTTCGTCGCGAAGACAATGATGGTGAATGGATCTCTGTCAGTACAGGTATTTAGCGATAACTGAAATGTAGAACCGAGCAGTGCTATACACTCACGTGAGAAATTATTTACATTTCTGGAGACATGTAGAAAGTACTTTACTGAAGCAACAATTGCGAATAGCTCGCCTCATTTGTTTTTATGAGGGGAGATTGCGACCGCTAGAAGAAGGCGCAGCGTTTTGATTCTATGATCCCCTTGGTGTTTCCACGGATTCGCTATGTTAAGTATAGCCTTGCTCTTGTATGGATTTTTAATGTGATGTGCTTCCTGATTAGAGCTGAAAAGCTTACAAACGAGTGTAAATTATGTAAATTTAATGGAAATGATGATCAGCTTAATGATGGAATTTTAATTATTGACGATTTAAAATGATGGCACTGATGTATAACGCGATACTACTTTTCATGCTCAAAACGAGCTTTGTAAAGCGCGTTGTACAACGGTCGATCTCTGTGCTATGTTCGTTGCGTTTACGCCATACTTTACCAATTAGTTTTGTTGAGAAAATAAATGGTGCTGTATTGTTTTGTAAACCATTGGATTAGCGCCCGTTGTTGCTCCGAACAGTCCGAATAAAGCGCTCTATTTATGTGTTAACTGGCTTCGTCTATTAAATTGACGTCCTGTCAAATGTGCGCGACTCACATGGAAGTTTTTTTTTTTTTTTCAGCCCGCTGACGACTGAAGATGGGGGTGAGTTGGAATCATATTGTCCATCGGTGTCAGAATTTTTATACTGAGCTGCGACCTATCTTGTTAAGGGACAGTCGATATAGTTTCCGCGAAAGGCACTGTATTTTTATTTCGAAACCGAATTTAGCGGGAATATCCTCAGGTCTGGATTTCCGGTTTTTGTTTTCGCCGCGACTGATGAGAGTCATGGCGTCGATCCCACGCACTACTTGGGGAAGCGTGCAAGACGTTGTGTGTAGCTTGGGCGCTATTGGCTAAAGCACTGCAAAATCTTACTCGAGAATCGCAACGAATACCTTCTCTAGAACAGACGTATGCATTGAAGTGGTGATACATATCGCAGCGCGACACGCCCGCTCGAACTGCCACTGAACACGGGCGGATGCCTTGTTTGAGCCACCTCGCGGTCTTCGTTGCGGTTCGAAGCCGCGAACTGCTCAGAGTTCGCTGTTTTGTGATGACGTTGTGCTGTCGTGGAACGCGTACCGTGAGGCGTTTTGTTTAGCTTCGAAAGCACAGGGAGTGCTGCATTTTTGTTTAGTTAAGCGTTGCATGTTCTTTGACGCTGTTGTAGCAAGGCATTACGTGGGTCATGCGTTCAGCAATGTGCAAAAGCGAAAATCCATGTTCTGGTTGCATGTTGCGGTGAGGTGTACTGCCGATGCTTACGGAAGAGATTGAAAGAGCCTAATCGCTTTGGGGTGGTGCTATCTCACCACGAGTGAGAATTAGCATACCTCTTTATAGTTCCCAGTTGGAAATCCTCGTAGAATTGGTAATTTAGACTGGTGTTGCTTGGTCGTCATAAGCAGTGCAGGTGTTGTTGTCACGCCATTTTAAAACCTTCAACTGAATTTTCAGTTTTTCAGTTCCTTCTCGTTGTTCCTCATTTTGCCCTCCACTTATATAACTGTAATAACCTCAAAACAGCGAAAGAGGCTGCTGAGGCTTCGAGGCTGCTGAGGTAGAAGTCACTCGCTGCTGATGTATCGATGCGGAAGATAAAAGCGAAAAAGCTGTGAAGCTCAAATTTTAGAATAGTATGTACTTCCTCGGCCCCACTCTCACTAATTCCCCCTGCCTCCGCCCATCTCACTGCGTTTTCCTTCAATACTGCTAGTGTCCCGCCGTCTTGCAACACTATCACATCCTATTTTGGTTGGACCAGTTGAGATCATAACTGCGTAGCATGCGTTTCGGAAGTTTGTTTTTCGAGCCGTTTTTGTGGGAAAAGAAATTACCTTGTAGGTGCCAGCCAATGTTAAGGTCGTCGGCGTTTGTGGTGCTGTTCTTGGTTTTGGTCGAATGCGAAGCACAGGGCGTCGTTCATCGACGCTTCGAGTACAAGCACAGCTTCCGCGCGCCGAATCTGGCGCAGCGTGATGGCTCGATTCCTTTTTGGATGGTGACCGGTGATGCGATTGCCTCCGTCGAACAACTCCGGCTTGCGCCTTCCATGAGGAGTAGGAAAGGTCTGCTTTCATTTTCTTACCTTACTGCGCTTGAAAAAGAAAATAGGGGTTTGCGTTCTAACGTTGCTTTTTGAGCGATTGTCTTTGGTTGCTTACAGATCGTTGCATTTCACGTGAGTGTTTATTTTTACAAACTAAATTTTCACTAGTCTAACTTTTTCAGTGCGTTTGCGTTGTATTCGACCACAAGATGCTTCATTTGCAAAAGCAATCGCGAAAAGTGAACGTTTTTTTTTCAGGTATTGCCTGGAATAAACGACCTATGACTGAGTCGGAAAACTTCGAAATTGAAATTGCATTTAAAATAGTTGGACAAGGACGTATTGGCGCTGACGGTCTGGCTGTATGGTACACTGCCCAGCAAGGTACACTCGGACCGGTATGCGTTTCTCATTGTTTCTTGCGTCTGAGTACATTGCCACTGCGGCAGTGCACATCGCACAGGCATGCCTTCATTGCCTAAGAAATGTCGTGCAGATGGTCGTTCCAGCAAATATCAAAAAGAGTAGCCCATTCCGTTTGGTACATTGAAGGGAAGCACGAGAGGGCTAATGTCCGCAGTGTTTTTTAAATCTCTGCGCTAGGAGGAGAGTGAATGGAAAGGGGCGGCGTCGCCAATGCCACTGTTTTGTGGTGTTTAGACTGGCAAGTAAAGCTGGCTGGGCTGAATTTGCAAGGTGCATCCATACTGAAAAATGGGTGCTTGTGCATCCAACCTCTACTCCTTCCTCCTCTACACAGCTGCTCGTCGATTGCGTCGACGTCTCTGCTTAACATTTATTGGCACTGAACTCAAGTCGAAGCATGTCGCCGAAATATTTTCATCAAATAACCATCTCACTTCTGCATTCAACGCAGTATAGTGAGATGATGTTTATTTTAAACTTTCATATTGTCACTCGTTCGTGAGGCTTGGCCAATAACCTTTTTCATTAACATGACTTGAGTCTTACAACAAGCGCTACATGGCAGAAGAAAGCGTTTTTTTTAATGGGTCGTGAGAGATGATATGAATTATGGCATGGAACACTATGGCTGTAGTCGCCGCGACCTTTTTTGGAAGTACTGTTTGTATCGGAGTTTTGCGCGTAACATTTTGAGCACGGTATCTTTGACGACGGCAGTGGCGATGTGACACTTAGGCTGTCGGTCGTTGTGCGTATGGCCGTGGTACTTAGGTCACATCACGACCGATTACAGATGCGTCCAACAGCAAATGAACATTACTTTCCACTGTACGATGAAGAAGTCAGAGTTTCTGGCGCTGAATAAGCTTTCGTCATGAAGTCACTAATAGTGCGTTGTTATCTTTCTTTCGGCGAAAGGTCCATGACAATGAGGAAATGTTAGTAAATGTTAAAACTTGAAATGCGTTGTCAGAGGAGAATTGAGATTTCCTTGAGTGGTGCAATAAGAACTGATGTATCGTCGCTTTTTAACATTTTCTTCATTGTCATTTCTTCCTTCCTTCGTGTAGAGGTGAATGGAACAGGTATTTGGGTCGAACGATTTCTGGACCGGGATGGGCCTATTTTTCGATTCATTCGATAACGATGGTCAAAAGAACAACCCGTTCGTTGCACTTATGATCAACGACGGAACGCGTTCGTACGACCACCAGACGGACGGATCACAGCAGATGCTTTCAGGTTGGCCACCTGCTTCATCTTTGTTGTTGTCTTCGCACCGGTTTCATTGCATTGTTCCTCACTTCCAGTCCATGTCAACGTCCGATAATCCAAGTCACATGAAATATACAAGGGACATACTTGGGAACGTAGTTTTATTTTAAGAGAATAAAGCCGTAGCCGCTGGCTTTTGTGCAAAGAAAAAAGAGCAGTGGTATACATCGTGCTACACCTTATGGATTCAGTACTTGTCCACTTGCGATGTTTGTGAAATCACGAAATCATGATTTAATATCCCAAAACAAAAACTGAGGCCAAACAGTGAAAACATTGAAGTTGTTCGTGATGCATTTCTTAGTACGATTTTATAGGTGGCAGCAAAATGCAGCTATCAGCTATGTTTTGAAATGCATTTTGTAGTCTTGCTAGTAATGAGGGCTTTGAACAGATCAAAAGTCTCAAAATGTCAGGCGTCAAAATTTTAATGTACAACTGAGTGTGTAACGTGTTAGGCTACTAACGCGTTGTGTAGGTGGTTTGGGTAAACCTAGATTGCTAAAATTGCACACCTTTGTAAGCCACAGTAAGCTTCAAGGCAAAACAGTATTTAACATTTTGACTGCGTGCTGTTGTGTCATCACTGTTACAGTAACCTAATGTGTTTAAGGCTGTCAGAAAGACTTCCGCAACAAACCATTCCCGGTGCGCGTACGCATCGAGTATTTGCGCAACGTGCTTACTGTTATGATGTCCGATGGAATGCAGGCCACGCCTCGTTACGAACTCTGCATTCGTGCTGAGAACATTTTCCTACCGAAGAATGGTTTCTTTGGTGCGTTTTATGCTTTCTTCATCATTTATACGGTCGATGATTTGCCTAAAGTGAGCCGATTAAGACTGAGAAGCAGAGGGAGGGGAGGCGAAAGGGTGCGGATATGTTAATTGAATTGGGCAGGCAGGTAGTCTCTAGGGAAAATGTAGTGGTACAAAATTCGTATTTCAGAAAGTGGACCATCCAGAGTGCCTCAGCTAATGTTCAGGCGAACAATATGAACGAATCATACTCAGGTCGGGATGGTCCGTAAACCACTTATTTCATTCTTCTGTATCCCCGCCGATTTTACAAGTTTCCGCGTAGGACATCTAGAAAACGTAAAGATAAGGTGAAACATGAAAAAGATGGAAGTAAAATAAGAAGGGATAACGAGCTGATACTGAGGAAAAAGCGCTTTTTAAGTGATCACAGTGTGATACGTGAACATGAAGAACATGAGGTTTTCTGACTTATTTGAAACGAGTGCTAAAACTTTTACGAGTGAGTTGAAGCATACCGGGTAACCTCTATCCATCACTCGGAAGATTTTCGCAGATTTTGTGATTTTAAATGTTCCTCGCAACTGTCGATTATGGCAGCACAACGAGCCCGAAAATATAGAGGATTTCGAAACAGTTATCCGGAAAGGAAAAATTTTCGGCGCCCTCCGATTGTTTCTTCGTTGCTATCGGTAAAAATGCCGATTTTCCTTTTGTTAAAGACAGAAGGGAGTAGTGTACGTATGCCCCCACTTTTTTTCAAACGGGTAATCATATTCTATAAAACAGCATCTAGCAAAAAATAAAATTCCGCCATCGGGATTCAAAAAAACGTTGAACCATTTCCATCTCGGAGGCTGAGAACAGAATAGCCGGGTGTCCGAAACGAAGACGCGCTTATAGTGAACGTGGAAATGGATGAGTGTCGTAATGGACACTGACTGTAATGCTTTAGGCGATGGATTTCTGGATGTTTTTTGTTTATGAAATATAAAAGTGCCTTTATATATCAAAGTATAACTAACTCTACAGGTGTATCGGCGGCTACGGGAGGTTTGGCTGACGACCATGACGTAACCGACTTCAGCGTCTTTTCACTTTTCACAGAACAGCAGAAATTGCAGACGGCAACCCTGCCGCGGGAGGAGAAACAGAAGTACGATGCTGAGTTCGAGAGGCAGATGCAGGACTACGAGAAGGAGAGGCAGAAGTGAGCAAGCGTTAACGTCAATCGGTCACTGATTTTGTTGTTAGGAGTGAAGAAAATGTTGGGAGCCTGAACGAGCAAGATGATTTTTCGAACGGGATGAATTTAATCAGCCTAAACGGACTTCCAGTAACCTGAGGTACCTAACTTATGGTATCATCCCTTAGTTATCAAAATAAAACAGCAGCCACCGATCAGTTACGGTGCTGTATGAACTGTTTTCTTCAGTGTTCTCAAATTGTTCTGCAATGCTTTTTGGAGTAATACGAACAGAATATTGTTTGCTTGTTGTTTCATAGGTCTGTGAATATGTGAAAAGGTGTCATTGTGGACGATCTGATTTTTAGATTCAAGGAGCAGCACCCCGACAAAGTAAAGGTTGACGAAAACGAAGAGGATATTGCGAAGTATTTCGAAGATGCAACGCAGAGGGAACTGAGGCTGATATATGAGAGTCAGACAGCAATCCACCAGGTTATGCAGCAGATGGAGCAGAAACTCCGAGAGATTAGGTAATGCTTTCATTTTGCCGTTGCTAATTTGTTGTCACCATTGTGTAGTAAAGCTGTCTGCAGATCGGTGTGTAAGGTTGGAACGTTGTGCATTCAATCAGACGTAGCGGTTAGAGGATTCCGTTCCCCTCTATGACGTAACATCTTCCATAAAGTGGAATTAGTTCGATTGTTGCCCTTTCTTGAAGGCATCCTTCGAAATGAAGCTTTTTGACACATTCACGCATGAGCTTACCATCCTCTACTTTCATGACTTGATTTTGAACTTACCATCCAGTTGTACGAATCTTTTCGATTTTTTCATTCCTTTTTGTTCTCTCCTTCCACGTTACTTCTTCGCTCCGATCCATTTTGACGAGCCAGTTGCAAGCATAGTCCGCAAATGGGCCCCATTTTTTGACTATCGCTTACCAGTCACCGGGTGGTAGGCGAGGTAGAGTTCATCTGTAGGCGAGTAGCTCAAGAAGTAATGACGTTCTTATCAGTGTTTTACCTCATGATTCTAATTGGCATTTCGCGTTGCTTTCTTCTGTAATAATTGGCCAGCTTCCAGACGCATCGCGTCGTCACATTGCTGCGCACAAGAAGTGCAATTATGCCAAATATCATTCTACACCGTTCCGCTATGGAAGCTCTGTGCAGTGACTGTTTCACTGCTTTGAGGAGCTAGAGCAGTCTTCTAAATGGGCGTTTGATTCGACATGGTTTATGGGAGTGTTTTTCAGTCAGCAGCAGAACGTGCATACTTCGATGTTGCAGCAAGGAGGCGCCGCAGGAGGAGCAGCACCTGCTGGAGGACAAGTGGTCGCCGCGGGAGGCTTCCAGCAGCACGAGAAGAACGAAGCGCTACAAGTGAGCCTTTTGGTTCATACGATTGTTGCAATCATACGTTCATTTGCTAATTTGAATAAATGTGGCAGAAATCAAGAAGAGAATGGAGATCTCATCCGGCTGTCCACACACACCTCTCACAGGAGGATCTGTTCACCGCATCTCATTCGGATAATTTCGAGGCTGTACACGAGTAGCGGAATCAGCCTTTATGCTATAAGCACATAGTTTTCGTAAGGAACATAGCACTGTGTCTTTATGTTTATAAACAGTTGTGTTTAGGCAAATCTCTATCTATTATCCTATTGGTGTGTACATTGTATATGCGACTTTCTCGCGGCATGGAACATTACACCAAACCGATCAAAGCTTCAAATTGCAGACATTGCGCGACTTGTCATCAAGTATTCGCGATTTGAAGAACTACGTAAATGAGATCTTCACGCGCACCTATAACATGGAGCAAAAATTGAGCGGAGGTACGGCTACAGGTGCAGTTGTGGGCATGCAGCCTGATGCGGCTATAAAGCAATTTCTCGAGGGCATTCAGAATGATGTCAGACAAATAAGAACTTCACAACTCGCACAGGTCTGTCTTTTTTTTCAGCTTTCTCAGCGACTGCCGCTTGCATCATGGCAACGGACTAGAAAATTGCAACGGCGGGAGGGGTACAAAATACCTTCATGGAAGATACCTCACTGAAACTGGATGAAGCTTGCATGATTCAATAACAGTGCAAATTTGCATTCGTTACAGGAGCGCGTAAGGATCTTTCACAAAATCTCACATATTGCATGCATCGCTCATGACAAATTTGAACGTCAGCTGTAGGATTTGGGACCGGTGGGGTAGGAAGGGAGGGATGGTATGCTAGTCTGTTTTTCCCGTCCCGAAAGACCTTAAACGCTGATCCCGTTTCGTCACGGTTCGTAGTTTGTTCCAGAGTGGCGCAGCCGGAATGGCTTGTCCCAACGTTGCTTGTCTCACTTCGACTTTCTTCCTGGTGATCGTCACTCTGCAGAGCACAGCCATTATTGCTATCCTCCTACTCAAGTACGTTTTCCGCTCTTTTTCTATACAAGACGATAATTGTATTTCTCACCGACTGGTGTACCTTGCAAAATTGGGGGTTAATTTCCACAACTGCTCCGCATGAGTTGTGGTCGGGTAAATTGGTGCAGATGCCGCACTGACTGAAATGATCTTTCAGAGGTGCAGAGGTGAAAGCAAGTTTTACAGTTTGTGGTCGTACAGCAGTTCCGCGAGGACAGTAGTCTGCCGCTTTTTGCCTCTGTGGAGGCTGTGCATCTCTAGCAGCTTTGAAGTGAAGCGTAGATGAAGTTTGTTTGACGTTTGTCAATCGCGGGCGTGTTGTCCCTTCCATTTTGGACTGGGCATGGTACCGTCCACCAAAGAATTACAATCTGAGAGGGGTGTAACAGTGACTGCCAATTTGCGCTTAGCACAACCGAGTGTGTCGTTTAGGAGAATAGGAATCCTAGGACGTTGTTTTGTGCAGTGCTAGTCTAACGGGGTTTGTTTCAGGGGAAGGCCGGACAAGGCGAAGTTTTACTAGGCGTCGATTGCAGCCGCTACATATCCCTTCTTGTTGTTTTCAGTGACTGTAAAGTGCTCGGTGCTGGGCTTTTCATACCTTTTCACTTTGTTATTGGCGCAGTTTTCGTTGTTATGCTGGTTAATTTATTCAGTTTTAACCTTTTTGGTGGACAGTAAAATAACTTATGTCGTTCTACTTATTAAGGGACACTATTTGGAAGAAACTGCAGCGAGACATCTCCAGAGTAAACTAGTAAGACTGTACATAGTGTAAAGTTGTTTATTCCTAATTTTGAAAACCGTTACAAAGCTGTCGTAGTTCATGTTTCAAGGAAAAGGGAGAAGAGAAGGAAGGGAGGAGCGAACACACTTTTAGAGGACAAATCGATCTGAAAGAGGCGGCTTTCAGTTAAACGCATTTTACCAAGATAGAAAGTTTTCTTTCTGTTTGCGTGGCAGGTTGCTCGGTTGTTTTGGTGTGCACTACTTCTATTTCATGGTGGCGCCGTGGTTTCGTCCGAAAACTGTGTATTCCCATCAGTTGGACAAAGCACCGAATCTGTTGCAGAAATGCACTGCTAGAGGTTAGGTTTAATCGTGGGACAAAAAACATGGGTACTAGCCTCTCCCTATTAGAAAAACAATATATGAAATGCTTACTCTATGTTTAAGTTGGGTTGTATGGCGCGACACTGCTGTCAAATAAGGATAGAGGGATAAACCTGACTCCGCAACGTTCACTCAGTCAACCACCATGAAATCGTCCAATGGCAAACAGCACATTCCCACGAAGAAAAACATTGATGAACGGCAGACTGCTCACGAAAGTGCAGTGCGCATCGTTACGCTATCTCCACTTGCCAGTTATACTCGTTCACTGATCAGTTTAACAAAAAACCGAGTCATAGCTTCGTTTCGCTCTAATATCTGTTCCTAAATTTATGTCCTTCACACTCTCAAGATCGATCTACCTCCTCTGACTGAAGTCGCAATAACTTGCAATTTCTTTAATTAGATTTAAGAAGCCAAACAAAAGCTGCAAAGCTCCAGAGTCAAGATTTTATAGCTTTTTCCGAACTTTTCGTCGAGTAAGGGATCAAACCTACGAAAGTTTCTAAGGCTTTAAACCTGGAGGACCTGAAGATCCTTGGCATTTTAGAAAACCGTTTGCAGGAGAAGTGAAGTGCAAGCTGGCTAGTAAAGAAAAGTTTGCAAAATCAACATGTCCTGGCTTTAACAGCAACAAAAGCACACAAAAACCATGCTTTTATTGAAAAAACATTTTGTTGAGATAACTGCCTGCCTCAGCACTGTGCTGCTTCACTCCGTCACCGAAGGTCACTACGACAGCATTGTAGGGAGGGGGGGGGGGGGGGGATAATGGCGGAAGGTGAGAGGTCGCATAAGATGTCTACCTTTCTTTGAAACTGCAACGCCACTAACGATCCTTCGTTTGGAATAATATCACGTCCGGTGAATCATCGCATAATCTTGATATTTTCTACCCACCTTCGATACAGTTGTTCCTTCCTGCCGGCAATGTGCTTCGCTTCCTCCCCGACAGAAAATCTCCCCTGTACGATAGTATATTCTCAATTGCACGTCCAAGCGAAAGGTTTTCTGAATAAACACCTAATCAAATGATAACCAGAAGAAATCATTGTTTGCGGTTAAGGAATTCGCTTAAAGAATACCGAAGAACACTCTTCAGATCGCCGAGCACGAAGCATTCGATATCGTTCAGCAATGCACGTGAATAGTCGGCCTCAAAACGAACGAAATCCTCTTTCACATGCAATTTCAACAACAAACTTTTTACTTTCATCTCGCATTCCTCTGATGCTTGACCGAAGTTCTCCTGAAAACTTTTTTCAAGCTTCATTATAACTTCAGAAACTCTTTCTGAGAACATTTGCGTCAGCAAAAGTCGTCCTTTATCTAAAACCTTTATCCTCAATTTTGTTATGCAATATTATTTTGCGCATAAAACAGCACAGCCGGATATCCTAACACTAGCGTCGTTTGTTGAAGAACGAAATGACGAAACCGTTGATACAGATCATAACGCTTTTAACAATGCAGTTTCATGCTACATGCGACTAAGTGCATTGACCATCGCGCCGTGGGTGGTCATCGACATGTTAATACTGCCAATGCGACGTCCTAATAGGGTATTCGAACGATGCAATTCGGTGACAACTGAATGATGGTAAAAGGAGGTGCTGCTGTAACGACTCTCGAACGTTGTCAGCAGTTGAAGATTCAGTACTCTCAATGCGACAAATCGTTTAAACGATCACCTCTTCATTTTTGAACAGAACTATATGGTGAGAGCCGATTGTTTCCCTCAGAAGCTGCGAATTTTTCAACCAGATAACAAGTAGCAATCAAAGTGAATAACCATGTAGACAACTAAAGCAAAAACGCATAATATTTCCCTGACGCACCGTTTCCTGAGTGAAGGGAGTATCTGCAAGTGCCGCAAAACGAGCTCACCTCAAAAAGCCTCGTATATTCAGGGTGATCCTTAAGCTTTTCAACAGCTCTGCACGTTACCCACGTACACTTGCCTTCACGTAAGTCACTTCCTACCTTCCCCGTTTCGAGTGGATCACCAAAACAATCCAAATAATCATCCTGAAATGCATCCCTCTCTATGCAACACGCATGAAGCCGCGAAGCAGACAAGTGTGCAATAAATCGCATAAACATTTCAAAACTTATTTCGAAAGCCGTCAGCGGTAAAATCGAAACAACAAGCTGCACTTATGATTTCCAATACTCAATTCTTCTGCTTCATATTGGCGCTGTAATCCTTTAAGCAGAAATCCAACCTTCCTTCCCTCCTTCCTAGAAGCAGCGGTCATGAAGTCGCCCTTAAAATCATCGTTTGGTGACTGAAATACATAAACAGTATAAAAAGTCACAACCAAACGAGGCGAACAGAAGCATATGGCTGAAAAGATGCAAAACAACAGTTGAACGCAAAAAAAAACTACACATGAAATAAATTAGGCAAGTTGTTGCATGAATCATTGGGCGAGAAAAATACCGTGTTTCAATGGCAGAAGAAAAACTGCGAGTAACTTTCATCGAATCCTGGAAATATGTGAGCAGGAAAACGTTTGCAAAACTTCCCGAAGAAGGCGAGACGTTACAAATGGACAATGACGGTCGACTAGAATATATGCCGTTCGGCGTACTGTTAATCAACACAAACAAACAAAATGGGTAAAGTGGAAAAATTTCCCATCTGCCGCAACATATAGCACGGTGATGAATTGCAGGCACTTCTCCGCTCCTCCTCCTCCCCCCCCCCCCCCCCCCCCCCCCCCCCCCCACCCCACCC
>JPKZ01001948.1:325638-359571 GCA_000803305.1 Toxocara canis
TTTGATCAGCTTCAGGAGCTCAATTAAACGCATTAGTTGCGCTCGCTGTAGCTGCAATACGAGCCGAGATCCAGGACCCCTAAAATTGCAAAAATCGACATTCTGGGATTTCGGGCCGATGGATTTGGTCCGACCCTTCTCTCACCGATCCGAACGATCTTTATACCGATCAAAAGCGTATCCGTTGCTGATTACAATGAAAGAAATCTCAGCCCGATTGGAGCAATCGTTGCCGAGATACAAACCCTCTAAATCTGCACTTCCATACTTAAGGCCATTCATGACAATTTCTATCCACCATATCTCGTCGAATTCCTAACCAAATCCGATAGTTCCTAGATATTTAGAATCAGCTCATCGAGATCTATCGCAAGGTACCACTTTCTTGGAAATTCGAGAGAAAAGGTTATTTTCGAAAAATTCCACGTACTACCGCATGGATCCAAAAATTGCAAATTTTGGGGTATTGTATCTCGACTCCGGAGTCGAACTGAGAAAAGATTTTGGTGTCCTTTTGATCAGCTTCAGGAGCTCAATTAAACGCATTAGTTGCGCTCGCTGTAGCTGCAATACGAGCCGAGGTATAAAACTCTCAAAATTGCAAAAATCGACATTTTGGGATTTCTGGCCGGTCGATTCGGTCCCAGCCGTATCTCACCGATCTGGATGATCTATATACCCATCGATAGCGTATCAATTGCTGATTACAACGAAAGAAATCTCAGCACGACTGGAGCAACCGTTGCCGAAATACACACCCTCCAGTGTTCCACTTCCATGCTTAAGCTCACTTTTGCAAACTTCAATCGACCATTTCTCATCGAATTCTCGACCAAATCCAATAATTTCTGGATATTTGGAATCAGCTCGTCGAGCTGCATCATCTTGGAGTGAAGGAAAACAGAAATAAACGCGAAAAGCGCAATGATGAAGTCCAACGGCATCGGTGCAGCGCAGCTGAATTTAACCGTTGGCCTCCATCCCGTCGCCCTGCAATGCTATCCCCTGTGCCATCGAGTTCACCGAAACAGGCTGCTCAGGGACCGTCGATATATCAACCAGTGCGTCCTTAAGTATGGAAAATACCTTCCCGGCCCGTTTTTGCCCTTTCCGGTTTTCGTAGCCCCAACAACCCATATATGGTTCGATGCGGAATTTTCAGTGGCATCTTTCCGTGTATGCCTCATTTTAATCGGATGAACGATGCCCGAGAAATGTCAAAATTACGCGATTTTTTGATGGGATCCGAGAACGAGAAATCCCACACGGATAGAAGTTATATTTTTGGAAGCTGAATAACAAATGCAAACTTTTGAGATTTGCGGAATTTTTCCGACTAACGGTTGCAAAAGAAGCTATTGGGAGGTCAGAAAGAGCGATTTCCGACTTTGTTAGATGAAGTCTTTCATGGGCGCGTCTCGTATGAACATTCAGAATCTGCATCTCTTAGAACCCCCAAATGTCAGAAATGAGCCAAATCCGTCAAGTCTGAGCCGAGCTATGGCAGACGGAAAATTTCAAACTTGAGGCCGGATACTTTTTCCGGAAATGAACTTCTTATGGATTTTTTGACATGGACCACACAGCACGACTCCGCCGTATAACATGTTTTCATGATCCTCCAAAAATCGTAAGAAATCGGGCTAAAAGGTGGTCTGGAAAAAAATGCTCCATAGTTAAGAAAAATTCCGGAGCCATATTCCGGTTCCGAGGAATCGTCTCCACCTGGCACTCAAATCCAGAGATCCTACCCTCAACCCGTATAATCCATGAAAATTCCACACAAAAGACGACAACAGAAAAAAAGTTATGAGGAAAAGTTGTTAAGTATCAAACGCACTTTAGAGTAATTCGTGAACCGATAGAGCGGGAGCATCTACAAATTTGGCGAATTGTGCAAAAGGATACGCGAACCCGAACTGACGGAGTGGAAAAGATCTAATCAGTACGCGACAATTTCGAAATATGGATCAGTTTAATCAACTTCTGCATGCGATGCGGTATGACACGGAAATTCTGTGTAATGGTGACAGGGTGAGAGACATCATGACTGCACAATGTGATGGGAAGGGTAGTACCTTGCTCCTGATTACAGTCCAGTTGTGTGACCTTGTGCGTGAGTCTTTCGATGCGCTGCGCCATCGTGTTCGTTTTGTGGTCAATCTTAACGGCCTCATGGTAGATTTCGCCGAAGATGTGCTCGGCGTGTCGGCTAAGTGAGCTCAACTGCCGCACCAGATTTGCCAGCGTACCGTTTGCGACGCACTCCAGTTCGTCAGTCTGCATCGATGCCGGTAGACGGTGAAGGCTGACGTTGACCGGAGAGACGGCACGCTTCGTTAAAGGCATCTGGAAAGTAACGGCAACAAAACTGAGTTTAAATGGAGACTCAAGCTAACGTAGGCGCTACGGTGTGAGGGACGGACACTCACCGAGCTGCAGTGCTATAATCGCAATTCGTGCAGCGCAGCTCACTGCAACACTGTGCTACACGGACCCTTGCACGAGATAGGTGTGCGGATTTTCATTCTGCGTTCAGATAATGGACAAGCAGAAAAAAAAAACCTAACTGTTGCGTGCCTTCGTTTGCACAACCAACCGGGTGTAACATATTAGATAGCGGTTCCTACGTACTGATCAAGATAATGCATATGTTCATCTTAACAGACAAGAAACGACAAAGCGGCCGCGCGTGAGTGGAAACTCCGCGTAACGGCGAAGGTCACAAATCGCGGTGCTCCGTCCAGAGCAAACCCCATAACGTTTATATTCACCCACCCACATGTCAGTACAAGAGCGACAGTTTCACAGCAGCGTATAACCTACTAGTGTTGCTGCTTAGTTTAAGTTACAAATATGATAAAATGTGGCGACTTTAAGCTTACTTGGTTTTTTTTAGAAGATCTGTTTCCTCTTCCTCTTCAGCTTAACCAGAAATTCAAGTCGCAAACGCTCCGAAAAGTCGTGGTCAAACAGGTGCAACATCGATATGCCGAATAAGCGATAGCACATTTGCAGTCGATGAAGCAGAAAAGAAAAACGAATGCTTTGAAAAGGAACAACAAGATTTCTCACAAAAAAAAACGCTCAGTTATCACCGTGCAGCTTACCGAACGATTCATGACTGATGACAAAAAAGGAACTCGGCAACAGATGGCTGTGAGTTCTGCATCGAAGAGAACACTGCAGTAAATAGGTTACTATATATAGAAAACCTATGAACGTTTGGTGGATTTAGATCCCTACCGGTGCACTGCAAAGTTCCGCAAACGAGCAGTTAAATAAGCCGCACCACTGCGACAGCCTGACGTTTTGAAATGATGGACATACGAAACCATAAACTGATGGCCTTTTACAGAAAATTTTGAAATTTTGCAGAGATTAATATCGAGCAGTCAATAAAAGGAGCGCTTGTAAATGACCTACTACAAAGTGTTACTTCAAAAAATATTGTTTCCATGCAGACATTACTGCAACATCCAAATACTGACCTGTTTTCTCTGTATTTCCAAAATGTGACACAATACTGGCGACTGCACTCAGTTCCTAAACTCCCACTCCCCCTCTCACACACAATCTTCACAACCGCCTCCAGCAATGAATGAATGAATCATCACCGCTGTTGTCCCCACTGCAAGACGTCCAAGTTAACACAATACGTCATCGTTGTATCGAAAAGCGTTGTGAGAGATTCTTTCTCACAGCTATAAACCCCATTCAACCGTCGAAGAGTTGATGTGCGTGCGGCAATGTTTCCCGGCAAAACAGGCAGTTGTTGGAGCGTGCGTTGGTTTTTTGTGGACTGGTTGCTGTTGAATGTATTTAGGGAACCCTCTGATGTCCTGGATGGTTGTTCGACTACTCTTTTGGCACCCGTTGAATCCAGTTTTTCGTCCAGTAGCAGTTCTGTATTTGAATGTCATGAGTACTACGCATCGTACTATTTTCATATTACGATGTGCGACGAGGGGAAAGTACAATATCGGAAGGACAAGTGAAAATAACCATCCAAGAAGATAATGAAAGGGACTGTTGTAAGATGAAATGAATAATTGTCGGGTGGGTCGGTTACATAAATTTGTATGGAATATATAGACATGACCAAATAGCTCCAAACCGTTGCTACCAACTGTGTGTCCGGCGATCGCCTTATCACATTTGTTCACGTTGGGGAAGTACAATGCTCGTTTTCTGGAAGGCTGTTGAAGTTGAATGCTAAATGGCTTATTGCTGAAATAGAAATGTTTGTTTGTTCTCGTGGTTTGTGTCTAGTGCAGAAAAATGTATCGCCATCCGATGCCGAACCACCACTCTTTGATTAACTTCTGTTAGCAAATAATTAGCCGATAACTTTGGAGCGAATTTTGAGCCAAAATATGTGGAAAGACGAGCACAAAGATTTATGCAGTACGTTTTCTTTCGCAGGAAAAATAATGTTGTGCAGCCACAAAAAGGCGCTTTTTAGTTCGGCTGTGATTTTTTTTCGTTCTGTTGGCGTATATTCGGTTGATTCTTGGTTGCTTTATTTCTTTTATTTGTTACTTTGGCCGACGACAATATCAAATTTAGCCTTGGCGTCACGCTGAAATAATTATTGTTTAACGAAATGTTTCAGACATAAGCGATATGAGGGCGCGATTGGCGGGTCTTCTAACACTGTTCGTTGCATCGACTGGCTCACTTTACGTGGTCTGGTACCTTGGACCAAAGGCGCACTCGCTAAAAGAATCGAACAACGAGGTGCCTTTCCCTCACAATTTCGAACAGCTTCGGTCTATGGCCGAATATTTTGCCACCTATCGGTACGTTCGATGGCGCCAGCTAATTGCGCCTCTCCAGTTGTTACTTGTAAAATACTTCACAAAATTCGTAACGTTGCATTGAACAGAATTAATCATTGTCACGATCGTAGTTGGAACGGAATTAGTAGAAAAGAAAACACAACTGAGAAATGCGTTGTGAGTCGAGCTGAGCCGCTTTTGAAATGTTGGAGTGTTTAGGTACTTCATCACACATATCGCTTGCGCTATGTAGTGGTAACAGTTTTTCCTTAGAAGCGCTAAATATATTGCGCTGATTTGTTAGCAGTCAGTTCGAATCTTCAAGTCGATTTGTTAATTATGGAATTAGTCCTGCAGAGAAATAGTGACGTCTGCGAAGTGAAAACTTTTGAAAGTCTAATGAAAGGAATTCTCAGAAGAGTTTATCGATATGAACGGTAATTTCCTTCGGTGTATTTCTTTCTCATTGCCTTTCTACACATTTCGCGACCGAAGAGGTTTATCCACAGCTGCATTTAAATAACCGTTGTACAGCTATTCGGAAGTACTTGCCATTCCAACTTAATATTCTATCCGCAGTCTGCCCATCAAATTCACTCATCTTTCTTGAAATGGGAAGTCGTGTAATCCTTCCTCTCAACCAGTTTAATCTCTTTCGAGGACCACTTTGAAAATATTCCCTTTAAATATCACGTTGCGTAACCTCCTCTCTCTTAATCGTTCTTCCGAAATTTGCCTTCCTGTTTCCCTTTTTTCACACTCTTTTTCCTGCTGAAGTTAGAAGTGAAGGCCGAAATCGAGTTGCGGCTTCTGATCCACCTTTTCATTTAGAAGAACTAAGTTCATATGAATATGTGAACCCACAATGTACTTATTTATGACATTGCGTATGCGATATTCATGCTTTGTTGTCTTTAGTTTGGTGAATATTGGCAGCGAATTGGACACTAGTAAATGTGATGAGCGTTGATACCCTTTTCGCGCAATGCTGGTCGAATGCTTAATATGCGCTTCGTGTGTTTGAATGGAGGCTGCGGAACGTTGAAGATGCAGCAAATGCAATATTGAAACACTCCGCAAAGTGGCACTTTCCTAATTGCAGGGATGAACACTTTGCCTATGTGGTAGTGCTGTTTGCGCTAATATATCTTTACAAGCAAACTTTCGCGATTCCTGGCTCCTTCTTCCTGGTTAATGTTTTTTTTAATCTCTTATTTGGACATATTTTCTTCATTTGCAAGGTGACTAACAATGTAGGATAGCATATTTCATTTTAGCCTTGTTCAAGTCTATATGTTTTGTTGTGAAAGTGCACGTATGTGAACGCCGATGTTATCAAACACCAGTGTTAAAAGTTTCGGCACGTTTTCATTAATGCGAATGAGGCTTTAAAGTATAGATTGGCCAACGCGATGGATTTTAGTATCGTACCCTTTATGTGACGCATATAACGTTGTGGATGAGCAGTCAATTACAGTATGTTTGCGAATTTTGTGCTATTGTTTAGGAAGAATTCTGCTTTAGAATTACCCTTAATTGTTAGGTTGCGTTTGTTGGCGTAGTTTTGTTGTTTTATAGAAAGTAGACATTCACCCATTGTAAGTATATTTTTTAGCAATTTTATTAATGTAGTTTTCTTTGTGGTTGAGCACTGGCTTCGCTTATCTGCATTTCCGCTGTATTTTCTTACAGTTCGTACACGTTCCCACAGTTCATTCATATTGTCGTATTATTGCCCCATATTTTAGAGATTTATCATTGGGAATTGCTGAGGGAGTGTTGATAATGTGTGAGTTGCAGAACGTTCTGGCAGGTGCGCTGTTCGGTCGATGGTGTGGTCTAATGCTGGTATGTCCATTAACAGCTCTAGGCGCATCGCTTTGCTACATCATAAGTGCTCGATTCGCGAAACCTGTTGTTGAGCGCTATTATGGCGAGCGCCTTTCTCGTCTTAGGTGTGCGGTACGTCACCCATCTCATCTCTGCATAATCCGCATTTTTGTTACTCTCATTTTCCACTAGTTTACGCCGTATGCAGAGTTTCAGTACATTGGTTTTATTGTAACAAATAGGAGTTGCAGAAGCCTTTGAAGTTTGTTGTTTTCGAAAATATGCTGCAAGGCTTTTTTAATCTATGGTTTAGGGACAGTCGTTGCAGGGGAGGGAAGACATCGTTGGGAAGGTAAGAAAGCTTTTTTATCAGGAGGGGAATAGCTCTGTTGCGAGGAGGAAAGAGTGCTTGCTAGAAAAGTAGCTCCATCCGTTTCCCCGCCTCGACCCTTCATGCTGAAAAACGTGACCGACCCCCTCTTGCATCACACATGCTCAAAATACAATCCACCTTTCCCACCTTTAGAAACGTGAACAACAAAGTAGCCTCCTTTCCCTCTCTTTTAAACGCTGTGAATTTCATAGCATTTATGACTATTCGAGCTAACGAAGTAAATTATTGAAGGTTATGTTAAAATATGATACTGATAATAGAGTGTAGTGGTGCAAAAATGTAATCGAACTGAGGTAGGTCTGTTTTCAGCTGCATTCGCGATAACCTTTTGATTGTGGTGTTCTCAAAATTATTTTTGCACGCAATATTCCTACCGTTGTAGTTTTCGCAGGTTGTCAGCCTTGCGGAATTCTTTTGCTGCTCATTTTTAAATGGGTTTTTGACATAATGGTTTGCAAGTTGATAGGTAATGAAAAAGTATTGGAGATAGCGCAGAAGTGTAACTAAAGTGTTGTTAATTTTTACTGGGACGAGGGACTGACCATTTATGCGAGTAGTAATTTTAGGTCGCTGAGAACCGGTACCGTTTATTCTACTTCTTGCTGTGTGCACGAGTTTTCCCTCTCACCCCTCAGTGGCTTCTGAATATTTGCTCGCCGTTCATTGGCATACCCATCAAGAAGTTCGCTCTTTCTGTGCTTTTCGGTAAGGAAATTTTGCACTGAGCACAATAAACGTAAACTGGATTAGCCTTTGCAATACTTTTTCACGGCGTTGCAAATCCCCATTTCATATAGCTTCGAACGAATCGCGAATCGCCATGTCTTATAAATTCAAACGAAACGTCCAGCAATTAAAATCTGCCCAAAATTTTTAGGGCAAGGAGTTTCTGAGCTCGATATGTTCCTCGCTGTGCCCCCCTACTTTTCTCCATTACCTGTTTTTTCTTTACTAATTGCCTGTAGAAGCTAATTTCAAGCTCAATGCGATAGAATGAATATACTCTTAGTAAGGAGCGACGAGCATGTCTTCCAAAAACTTAGAGACAAAGTTTGTTTTAGGGGAAAGTTTTACATGTAACGCAGTATTGTATGCAGGATTTTATTCCTTGTGAAGGGAGAGGGGATTATAAATGCCTATAAAAAGATAAATACACCAAATTAGTTGGTATGCGTTCTGTTATTGTTTTAAGGTTTGGCACCATACAATCTTATATGCGTGCAGGCGGGTGGAGTCATACGCGAACTGCACAGCGCCTCGCAAGTCCTTACCATATCTACTTCACTGCAGTTGGCCGTTGTGGCGGTTGTGCTCTTCGTAATGGGCACATTTGCAAAACGAAAAACAACCTCGTAATGGCATCTCGAGTCCACATTCTTTTCCTCAACGGGGCACCGGAAGGATGCTGCTTGCTAACTCAAATCAGTAGTAATGTTATGCAACTTAATCTACTAGACCTTGCTGCCTTGTCGCCATTCAATTCTCAATCTTCTTTTTCAAGCTATTTGTTAATCACTCTTCGACGTGTGCTTTTTTTGCACTATTTTTAGAACTGACCGGGTTGTGAAAAGTGCCAGTAAACTGGTGAGCTCTAAAATGAAAAGCGGGACTCGTGTATTTCAGGAGTCTGTTTTCGGGAAGAACGTTTAAAAGGAAGGGTGGCAGGGAGTGGGGGAGGGAGGCGCCTCGATAGATGGGCCGTTTTATGTGGAAATAACTTTTTGGCAATTTTGTTCAGACGACTCTGTTCGCGTCGTCCACGACAGAACTATATGCAGTGTGATAATTAGGAGTCAGTGCACATGCCGGTGCATCGCTGTGTTTTGTTATATTGTTGTGCGCCTCCTGTTTTCACGGCTTCCTGTCGTGGTATAGCCCTTTTTCGTGGACGACTCCGGGGCCTACTCCAAAACAAACCTCATGAAGATTGATTAACCGAGAATTTCGTCATCGGGGGAGAGCGAAACGCAAAAACCGTGTCAAGAAGACGCCCTGGTAAGCGGCGATGATGTCATCCACTGCAGCTAAAAATTTACATTGTTTTAACGCGTTACAGTCTAGAAGTTCATTTGCACTGGAAAAGCGTGAGTAAACAGCGCATTTGCGTGTTGAAATGTTCTGGGTTTTAGGCTGCAACAGTCAAAACCTCCGGTTTGGCGGAATATTATTTCTTAGTAGCTGCGCAAGAGTGATATAAGAACGGACTACATTCTCTGTCATAGTCAACGCCAATTAATACCCAACATTCCTCGCCCACACATCTCGTTTTGTGTTTTTTGTGCATCTTTCTGTTATTATTGTTCTTCTCGTTAGGGCTTTATTTTTGTTCTTCTCGTTAGGGCTTTATTATTGTTCTTTTCGTTAGGGCACGAGGCAAGCATCAAGGCGTCGAAATGACACATGGTAATTGGCGAGGAAAATTCACGTGAAGACCTCTACGTGAAGACACATGATAATTCTTCCTCCATTCACTTTAGCAGCTTCATATGAGGGCCGGTTATCAATAATACGTCTCCTCGCCTTTAATCAGTTCATCATATCATCCATTCTGTGTGAATCCAATATATTATTGTAGCCCTTCCCTGCAATACCGATTTCGCCGATGAAAAATCTGGTATATCTTAGAAAGACGAAAAAGAGCCGTCTTCGTCATTTCACGTTTGCAGGACATTAATGAGCGTTTTTTAACGTTTAATGTTAATTGTTGTGTGTGTATGCTATGTGCTAGTTGTTCCCATGTGACCATTTAAAGGTGAACTGTAAATATTGTATATAAAAGGAAGTAATTTAAAGAAGATTTGAATAAAATAGTTATTAGGGCAACCTACATTTATCTACCAAGAGAATTACGTCAAGTTGTGAAGTAAAAAAAAAAAGTTCACTTTATGTGCCGTTAAAGTAACGGCCAGCATACAGAGATGAAAAATGAGGTATTAATAAGGCGATGCGTTTGAATGTGTGTAGCTCAGGCTGTAAACAAAATTCGGTCGATCGGTTCCACTGATGTTTTTGTCGTTAAGGTCATACCGGTGATTTTCATGTGAGGTGGATTTACATTAGCAGATGGTTTGACCCCTGCTACCGAGTTCTAGTGTTCCGCGTCGTCCATCCTACCCTCTACCCCCCATCCCCCTCGAACCTCCGCACTTAAAGGTGACGTCGTGGAGCAGCTGCTTTACAGCACGACCCAGTGAGGGGTCAGTTTCATATATGCATCGTTCTTTCTGCCGTTGAACTCATGAAGGTACGGAATAGGTGAGCGAAGAGGTTTTACACCTCATTTGCGCCATGCTCTAAGCCACTTTTCACATTGCGCAGGTCTAGCATGTGCATATGTGGACGTTGCACGCACACCTTAGTCATATTGTGGGAACTATAGGCGCAGATATATGAAAGGTTCTTTCTCATTGTTGTGAGACGTTGAGCTGATAGTTAACTGCCAATTTAAGTTGCATTCCAGCAACGCAACGTGTCATTGCGACAGTGCTGGGAGAGTGTTCTGAGGTCACAAACGAAAAAATCAGTAGGAGCAAACGTATAGACTTTAGGGGTCGCACTGAGCACAGTTCAGTTTCAAGAAAAAGTCAGCGAAGAGCTGTGTGGCTGCGGGTATCCCCGTTCTTAGTTCATCCATTCCCAACTGTTAACAAGTGCGGAAATGTAGGACTGAAAAATGCTAGTGGTGAGTGTTTCATGAACTAGGAGTAATTAACTGCTATAAAGATTACGAAGACGAAGATATATACTTGAAGAAAGACTGGAATAACTTCGCTGTCGGCTGTTTTTGTGTTGAAGTCTGTAACGATGGATATGCGTGAGGGATTTAGGCAAAGCAGTTTTCATCCATTTTTCAGCTTTTTTTTTAAACGATGCAAGCAATTTCCGGGGTCAAACACGCCTCCTTATTGAGCATCCATATGTATCCTGAAACAAACAAGCCGGGGAAGACAGCTGCATTTTGGGTGAGGATATTGCGGAGCTCGGAAGGCTGAAACGGATGCGCTGAGTGGCCATTTAGTCGAATTGTTGGTTGTGTAGTTGTTGGTTTCCGGTGTCAACGAATAGAATGGTGAGTTTTTGCCAATAATGGGGGATGGTTGCGTTCTGGACAGCATAAACAATCTTTTTGCGTGCAATCGTAGTAAATGCGCCCATAACATTTTGAAATGGCCATTCCGAACACAATTTAATTGTCACGTAGTTACGAAACGAGCATTCTTTATCCGGAACAAGTGTACTGTGTTCGACCGGTAATAATCGCCTTTAATACTGATTACGAGTAAATCGTCCGTTGTTTTGCCTAAAATGAAGTATGATGGTAAGGAAGTGCGTCATTATATGGGCTGATTGAAAATTTCAGCTATTGCGTTCACTGCGGCAAAACAGCGGATTCAGATGCCGCATAAGAAATGAACTTCGAAAACGACATGCTTTAAGTAGTAAACAGCTGATGTGATGGTATGCTCGTTATCGAATGAGAGGAACACTGGACTAGAAAGAAGATTTTGCAGATCAACAATACGCGCTGAAAGTGATCGGGCGGATCGCCGAGGTCAACACGACTTCGTTCATCGCACAACTTTTTCGATCGTTTCATACTTCGCTCATGCTATCTATTCACTTCAAATAATTTTTTAATCGCATGCAGTTTACACGTCAGCTGATAGCGTTATTTGGGTGGTGTTGAAGAGACACACTTCATGTGATTTTTATGGCACTTTATTAAAAAAACATAAACCTTGCTTGCATTGAATCATATATGCAGACAAAAAGAGAGAAAACCAACATTGAAAAAAGATGAAATAGCAAATCTTTCATTTACGACAATACCTACTCGAAGAAAGTGTGAAGAGATCGTAGATCTAACCGAGCAACCTCATTTCCCAATTTTAGAATAAGGCAAAACTCATAGAAAATTGATAGTTCAAAACCTTCGTTTTTTGATCCACTCATGTACAATTCAAAAAAAAGACGCAAAAATTCGTAACATCTTTTTTTTCTGAGTTTATTGTTTATTTTTATATTGATCTTCTAAGCCATTCATTATTCCACCATTGCCATTCGTTTTTTATTTTTTTTTTAAGCAAAAGTTTTATAGTTTTATGTAAAAACTGGGCTTCGCTTTTCAGTGCTTTAATCACCTTTTCCTCTCTTCCCTACTTTTGTTCTTTCTTTTCCACTTTTTCTAAAAAAAATCTGACGCATGAAATGAATTCAATTGCTACTATTTCTGATAGAAAGCTTCGTAGCTGAACATGTCCGTTCCAAGTAGCGAAAGTTTTTATTTAATTGCTTATCTATAGTTGCAATTTCACATATTTCGCGTATTGTACACACATAAACATTAATCACCGATTGCCAAAAGTAAAATCTTTCATTCCATTTCATTGTACGTGAGGCCTACGGATGCAAAACGATAGTAAGCTTGCAACAACTGCGGTTTTCCTACCATGCAATCGCAATTCCAGCCGATCACCACTGTAACCAGCTACGAAGCATCAACAAACGGATAGCGCTATATATTACTAGTGGTGTCGCATAAGCATCTTCATTGTCCAAAATGTCGATTTATTTTCACTGGTTGACGTTCACTTCTTGACACTGCTACAACTTAAGTTAAGAAATAACGCAATCAAATAATTTAGCTTAAAACCTTACTTTATTGTAGCCCATGTGCCAGCAGTGTTACAGTTAGACGCATCGAAGAAGTTATCGAAATTAGCNGGGACACACGCATGACGTTTAACTCGCACGTTTGCCCATTGCATGCACATTTCAGCAGCATGCAAGACTTTTCTGTGCAGTTTTACCTGCCTGGTTTGCTGGCGTAGTGAAATATCATAACGCTCATTTATTCGGTTCCGAACGTTCATCGAAGCGTCCATTAGTACTTTTTACTTGATATCTTCAAGAGTGCCCTGACGTCGTTCATTCATTCGATCGATTCCAATGGTTCAGTGGTCGCCTCAAGGCATTGAAAACGTGTAACTTTGGTAATTGTACTCCATCTACCCTCTAGACTGCAATGGTGCCGAGAGGCCGGGTTTCAGCCTTCATTTTTTAGTGCAGTTGAACGATTTGTTGTTGTGTGCTGAAGGCATGTTTGACCGCAGCGAGCTGTGTTTTTGGACGCGAATTCAATCTGCTCTGGAGAGGATGAATCGAGTCTCGAGTACTCATATCGGCTTTCCAAGTATCCTGAAGCGGGTATCGTCCGCTTGCTAATCTCTTATATCTTATCCTATTATGTTTTTCATTGCTTGACCACCTTATGCTTTTCTTTTTTCCTCATTCCCAATTATAGGCTCAGCTTCCATGCATTTCCGATTCGTGCGATGTGCCAGAGGAAAGCTATTGCCACATTGACAAGCTATTCTAGTTCCATGTCGTTTCGCACGAGCTGAAAGACGATTTTCTGTTGATCATAGGGAATAATTCGTTTTATGCATGCGAAATATCATCTACTGAATCAGATACAGCGAGTTTTAACTGAGGCTGCACTACTTGTATGGCGGTAAGTCTTTTCTGAATCGTCGTTTTTTCATAACTTTTATCTTCATATCCTGTCAATGGTCTCTTAACGCGGGTAACCACTGGTTGAACCCATCATGTGAACTGCAGCCGTAAAAGTGAAAACGCACGAAGATGGGTGAACAATTTAAAGTGATCTTTAGACGTATACGCTTACATGACCCGAGTAATAGTTTTGTAGATGTCGTGATGATGTTTGTCCGCCTAATGCACGACGATTCGCTCACTGGTTAAGCAGTTGATTCAAAGATTGAATCCATTCAGTCTATGGTTGCCCGAACATATATTCTTCCAAAATCGGATCGTTTCCAACTTCGTAACTTACAATAGATAACGAAAAGCTCGTTTTGTCGCATTGTTTCGGCATTTCAACGAGTTTTATGCTAATAGACAAGGTAAACGCGAACGAACGGGAAGAAGCCTTCTTCTGCCAATCACAAAATTTTGAGTTAAGAATACGGGAAGCAGGAAATGCACGAGTTTTTGCATTAAATTATGAGCAAGAATGCGAAATTCAAATTCCTAAACGTCCCGGTTGTTAAGAAATCGTTGCTGCAGAACATGGTTCTGAAGCCGTTCGGTGCGATATCTTTTTGTTATCTGTCGAAAATGAGTAATTTGAGAACATCACCAACAACCGCTTCGACGGATCACCTTAGCTGAAAAGATTGACAGCTCTATCTGTTTCTTAGACAATACTGCAAAGTGAATTGTGATTCGAGCAATTCGCTAAAGTCGGCAAGCTCTGTTCAAGCACGATTTCACTTGCAATGGGATATTTTATTTCTAAAGCTGCCTCATAAAGGTCAAAGTTGGCTTCGAAAATGACGATATGGAAGAAATTATTTTCAGCCTTCTGAAGGAGTAAATTTTCCACCTCAACTTACTCTTTTAAAGGCACAATTCCGCAAAACGTTTGCTTTAACCGGTACTTCCATGCCTTCAAAATCTTCTGTTTCAGTGATTCGAAAATGTGTCGACCACGCTTTACTGTCAACGTTCCGTTCTGTAAGCTGATGAAATGCTCTTTAAATGCTCGTTTATTTTGACAAATAATGTTATCCGAGCAAAAAGATGCTCTGTTCCCCGGGCAATCTAAAGTTCGACGTCTGTGAAGCATGCTTATTGCACGTTTATGTGAATCACAATACTGGTGGAGCAGAATTTAAACGCTTTTGGATTGCTTCAGTTAACTGCACATTCTAAAATTTCTAGTTTGAAAAATGGCATGTCAGCACCGCATGATTGGTTTTGAACACCTGAGCACAGGTCATTCCTTGTAACTGTATTGGGGTCCCAAACTGGATTTGCGATGTTCGAGGTGGCAAGTGAAGTCGTTATCTTAGTAGTGAGCGACTCGAACGTTAGGCACGACAGCTAAACTCAACCGACGCAGTCCCGTTGGGTGTGAATCAGCAAGCGTAGCTGTTCGGCTTAATAAAATTGCGGACTGGGCGGACAGTGCGAGGAAAGGTGAGAAATGACGGTTGCTTATAAGTAGCGTATATTCGATACGTGATGGCGTGGTAAGTGATACTCGCATGACAGTTGCCTGAAGCGACAACTGATTGACAGAGGTGTCAAAATTTTCGAACTGTTGTGTCTATTCGAAAGCCACAATTTCACTGAGATAAACGTCGTCCACCGTTTCGCCAATGTTGCTTGTGCGCTTCACCCCTCCCTCAGCATACCACTAGATCGCCCGCTTTTTGTTTTCTCCTCATCGTTCTAACAGCTCACTGATTTTTTTCCTGTTATTATCTTGTCAAGTAAAGCAATGAAATGCCAATTGCTGTTTTAAAATGATGCACTTGGATTTCGTGTACTCAAATCTTTCTCTTTTGATTTCCGCTCACTTCTTATTTCTGTTGGATAGAGCCTCATGAAGAGGCTGCATTGAAATGCATTTGTGTAACACAGCAATTGATGTTCAGCTTGTTCGATATCGCTTTGATGGTGCTATCAACGAGCATCCTCATTAAATTAGCGGCGACAAACGTTGGTCGCGTAAATGATTTCGTCCAGTCTTATGGCTCTCACGATGCTTTTGCGATTGTTGAAGGCAAGCGCTCAGTTTGTTTATTATCTCTTTCTCTACGCTTAAATCCTTTAGGTTCTAAAACTTTGCAGCTATATCGTTATTATTACATGCTGAAACGGTGATGGTTCTCTATCAACAACGTTTAACTTAATTACTCCCCATCTCCTGCTTCCTATTTCGTTGTTAAGATTCTTTGAAAACTTTGGCACATTGGTTCGTTTGCGTTTTGTATGGACTTATTCGGAAAGCACCCGGACGAAGATAGTCGTTGCAAAACACTTATTTCAATCAGCTGCACTTTGCTTCAACTTGATTGCTTAATGAGGTTGTTTGTTGCGTATGAATACAATTGATCCCACCTCTTTGAACACGCTCTAGAGATTCACAATTTTTTATGCAGTGTTCATGTGAAATGCGTATTCTGAAGAGAAACAAATCAGATAGAGTACCTTTAGTCACTGTCGACTCATAGAGCACTTTTTGGTCATTGCAATAACAAATCTTACCTTCGAAACAACAACAACTAAAGTCAGAACCGAGAGTAGCACTTCGACTTCACGAATTGAGCGTTATGCTTCGCGCATTGATCTGGCGAGTTGTTACATCGCTGCTGGTCGAGAATCGTTCCGATACTAAATGTGCATAAAGCACACATCTGAAGCCGGTTTGGGTTCCTATGAAGCGGATGTGCGTTTGCGTCGTTGGTCAGTCCATTCGACAACAGTCTTTCATCATCCGCTCCTTTTGTGATCGCTCTCGCTGCTCATAGGCCGGTTTTGGTCGAATAAGAATATTAAGGTATTGAGTAAGGATATGATCTCTTGTAGTAGTACGAGTGACTGCTGTTTTGCCAGGTCGCCTTTTTCTGTCGTTGATTATTCCATCTTGTGTCATTAATACCTATATTGTGCGATAGTGATTGTATCTGACACGCCATGTACCACTTTACTCAAACGGAAAGTGAGATGTAGGCAAGACCATTTTCCATTCCTGTGACCTAGCCTCTACTCGACACTTGCAAATGTTATTCATTGCCAGTTTCGAAGGTGCTGCGCAATCATGCTTCTTTAAAAAACCCCATAGCTTTCACTGTTCCGAACTCGGGCATAACTGCAATGTTAGCATTTTGATGATGTCATTTTTCGCTTGATTTTTTTTTTCAGAACTTCTGGATTTCAGATGTCAAATTTTCTGCCCACTCTTATTAATGGAGGGGTGGGGGTGGAGGAAGGGAAGTTCGACTCTTCATTTAAGAATATGGAATGAGGGAGTCCTAGAGCTTCTTTCCCACATCCTTCCTGCACCTCCTTCTCGTGTTCGCCACATTCCGGTGAAGAATGATAATTGAAGCTAATGAAGAAGTGTCACATCTCTGTGCCATATATGAAGAAGTTCTCGAAGCTAAATTTTGTGCCCTTATCTGGTATCTATTCTAATATGTTTTGAAATCTGAGATTTAAGTCCGGTTCTTCTCAAACAGGATTTCGCCTTTTTATGCGCCTGCTGCAAATTGGGCAAAGCTATTATACGGCCTTCAGTGTATGCGCATCTGCTTGTATCATCTGCCCGGCTGTTCACTTGTATCAACGACGTGATCACCCAGTGAAAATTATGAAATTTCGCGGGTTCTTTTCACCTATCGCACCAGTTTTTATAGGTGCACGACCCTGTCCGGGTAGTTATGGGCACGATCAAAAATTACCAACGACAAAAGGCAATCTGCGTTGGAATCGAGTAGAAAAACAGTCTTTTTTTCGATGGGTTTAGGAAAGCAGTTGTTTATATTTGCATTATTATGCATGTTCCATGAGTATCTGTACAAAAGATTACAGTTATTGATGCAGTTATAAAATCGAATTCACATTTATCCTTATAGAGCGCTTCTCTATTGGTTCTTCTCTGAACATGTCGATTATTAGCGAGCAAACTTTCGTTTAATTGTTTCATAAGCACAAACCGCTCGAAGAACAATAATGCCAAAGACGACGATTATGTGCAATTGAGAGGTGTAAATTTTCCAACACAAATGATTAATGAATATAGATAATTCAAAGGACTGCAAATGCCCAAACTAGTGCCGAACAGGCCTGATATAAATTGCATAATTTTGCGAAATGAACTGAGTTCCCCTCTCGACTGATGAAAATAAAATGTTTTTGCGGTATGAAACATAAAACTTCAAATGATACATGCAAAGCATAATCCGGAATAAAATAGATGACGTAAGTGAATTGCGAGATGCTTTAGCATAGATGTTAAATCAGATGGATGTTGCTTGCAGCAAAGATTTATTTACTCTTAGTTTATTGTTTTAAGAGGTTATGGGAGTTGATTCAAAGTTGGGGTTATTTCAAGGAGAGGATTGTTTTTTCCTCCTTTCTTGTGCATTGCTTTAAGTTGGGAAATCATTGGTATTTCCTACTATTTTTGAGACGGGGCCCGTTTTTCCTTTTTTTTTTGCGGCAATGCACCGAAGGGTTCATATTCGAAGAAGAAACTATGCGGAGAGAGGAGGGCTTTATCGAGAGGATACGGTGTTTTGAGCGTTGGACTTTGACATCTGAATCGGCTTTCAGCATGCGCAGAAAAGCTTTCTAGTTACCGTTATTCGAACGAAAAGTGCGACATCTTTATTTTTTCCCTAAGCAACGTAAGCTTCTAAGAGGAGTGTGAAGGGGAGGGGAGGGAAGTGGAGGCATTGTTTTGCGAGCGACGTTGAGCAAAACTTTTCAATTAAATTTTTAGGCTTTCTCGAAATCTCTTGTCTGACCACTCCGCCACGTCCCTCCTTTTCCCGCAATGCTTTTCTAACTATCAGTTTGTGCAGAAATCCTTCTACTTTTACTATTTTTAGGTTTTGTACCTCTTGGCAGGCCAACCACATCGTCTCACGAGTTGGAAAGTATGCTGAGAGGCTTCGCTCAGTGTATTCTAACGAAAACGGTCTAACTGATATTGTAAACGCTCAAAAATGCATACAAGAAAGCTTAACCACACGCGCAAGCAATTCTGCCAAGACTTTCGGTCAAACAGTTTTCCTGATGCAAATAGCGCACAGTAGTCGCCAAGCGATCTGTTCACGATCTAGAGTTCTTTCCATTCACTTTCTCGAAGTTTTCGCGTTCATTTCCTTTAAAATTTTCCACTTCTCACCCAAAATTCCACTGCCTGATCTGCGTTGAACGTGTACTGTGGTTTGGAATGTTCCAAATTTTAGTAGTCGAAATTTCGTATTCAGAAATTAAACTGAAGGGCAATTATTCCCCTTTCTACCGTTTCCGCCCATGGACCTGTCGTGAAACCACAGATAACGATTGATGAATTTCATCACAGCAGCTTCCCTCTCTCGTGTGCCGGACAGACAGATATCCACATGAACACACACAGACACAAAGACACACACAGAGATAATGGTCTTTATTGTTTTTTAATGAGCGCGAGAAGCAGTGCAGCGAACATCGTCCAGTAGTTTTTTTAGAGTCAGATTCAGTGGGCTTTATAATTTACACAAAATAATTTGAAAGCGTTCAGTTGATTTGCTGTGACGAATCCGCAGCAATATTCGCCCGAAAGCATCAACAGCAACTCGCAGCTAGCGGCACAAGTGGTATTCATATGTGTGAGCGAAGCGACGTCAAATGCAGTAGTGTGATTTGTTCTCACGTCAAACAAAGCAATTTACTTTCGCGGTTCAGCTCATTTCAACATCTATCAAAACAAATCGTTCGCAAATAAAACGACATCAAAACGAGAAACTGTTCCGTACAGGTCTCAGTTTTCAATGAGCTTGCACGCACTTATTCACCTGAAAACATTTCGGCGTCTCTCGTTGACAGCAGTCATCATATTTGAATTTATCGTCTAGTCCCTCCAGCATATTCTACCTTGGCACTTTTTAAAAAGTACTTTTCAATCCGACATGCTAAGCTGGACGCCATATCCACTTATGTCGGTGAAAAAAAAAAGTGTTGTTGGCGTAATGGATTAAAAAAAGTATTTCTTGGCACTTTGTCACCGCTTATCGTTTTCCTTGACTATGAGCCATTTGTATGTGCTTTTCGGACATGAAACCTTGTTGTTAATCAGTCGTTTTGATTGCGTAATAAAAGGCGATTCGAAATTCGAGAAAAAAATCAAAACACCTTGCCAATTTCGGCTTCAGTAGATGCCCATCTCTCAAAAATTCTTTTGTTTGTGCCGGGAATGTTTTGCCCGTTTCAAAAAAAAAGTAAGAAAATATTCCTTCATGTAGGTCTCCATGTATGTGTATTACTTCGCATATTCGTGGCTAACTTCCAGTATTATCTTAAATCAGCCGTGATGTTCATAGCCTAGTTAAAAAGCAGTTCAAATTCCGACCTAATTTCTTGACATATAAACGTTTTATGCAATGTTGTCGAGAAGTATAAGGTGCAGCATTTTTTCGAATAGTAAGAGAGATGAACGATAACATGAAACGTACGCTGGTATCATTCAGCCTGATCCAACTTTCAGTCATATCGTATTGAACTGAGAGGATCAATCGTTGCAGATTTTGGGTCTGACCAGGTGGACGGAACTCCCGTTCGGTGACCGAGCTTCAAGGAAGGGTATGGCTGAGGGCAAAGGATTAGTGCAAAGTGTGCGCACTTATCCGCCAGCAGTGTTTTTCATGTTGGGCAATGAATTTTGCGAACGCTTCAGCTTCTATGGGATGCGTGCTGTGCTAACGTTATACCTCATTACCGAACACCGTTTTCAAGAGAGGTACGTGGTTTGAACAACACATCACAAACAGCTATTCAATGGAGCGAGCTACTCTAAGTTCATAGCAGATTCGTTGAAACAGCGCCCGGGTAAAATAGATTGAATTGAGCATACCTCCAAAATCGCATCGACAAAGCAAAACGAGGGCACGTTCGTTCGATCAGTCTTCCTTTCCCGATTTCGTTGACTTCATCGCCGTACCTCGTTTTTTCTTCAAGATGATACTAAGGTCTTTTTCCCAAGTTTAAACTTGTTGTATTTTTAAAATATTCCAGGCAAACATTCGTTGAATAAAAATTCACCGTTGCCCAACTTTTCATCGTGGTGTTCTCTAAATTTCCTCACGTGATTCAGGTTGCGTTTAAATGAACGAACAAATGCAAGTGTTGGGTGCAGCCGATCTGCATGCGCTAAACCTGTTACGCAGCCAATGTATGATCTGCACAAATACATTAAAAATTAACATAGTCTTCAGTTTGGCTTTATTTTGATGCACTTTCATGTGATGAAATGGCCATCGAGCGACATACAGCTGAACCGATCTTTCTTGGCAAAGTTTGGCTGAGTGCTGCTATACTTACATAGCGCATAATACTGAGCAGCATAATATGCAACATCGGCAGCATCCAGCCAAATATGACAGTTGGATGAGTAATAGCCGGCTCAGTATCGTAGCGTTAAAATGTGCGGCACTCAGTCGGAATTTCATTGTTTCAGCCAGGCATCACTGTTTTATCATGCGTTCGTGTCGCTCGCTTTCGCTTCACCGCTGATTGGATCTGTGGTGGCCGATAACTACTTCGGTCGATTTCGCGTTATCCTGTGGGTGTCGCTCGTATACGTCATGGGCCATGTATTACTGTCAATAGGCGCAATACCGCAGCTCGACCACACGTTGCGATCCGTGCTCGACTTCAGCGGTCTGATTGTGATCGCACTCGCTACCGGTGGAATCAAACCATGCGTTTCCGCTTTCGCAGCCGACCAGGTACCCCCACTTGGCATTCTGTTTTGCGATAATTCTTCCACTAAGGCATCTTAGAAGTGCGCGCTTTCATAAGGTCATTTATTCATAAGTTTAACTGAAACGTAAATAATCGAGGTTGTTTATGACTCAACCGTGGAGCTTTGTGAGCTTCATAAATAACAGCAGCAAAAAAGAAATAATTCTGACTATTTAGTCGAGCCAATGACTAAAGAGCAAAATAACAATAAAAATAACGGTAAATTACTCATGCTAAAGTTGCAATAGTAGAAAATCATACGGAGTATGCAATGTACCGACGGCTTTGCGCGCAATAACCGTTCTGTTTCAGTTCGGCGATCATCAAGCGGAACAAAGGACACAATTTTTTTCATTTTTCTACTTCGCAATTAACGCCGGCTCTCTAGTGGCGATAGTTTTAACTCCAATGCTCCGCGGACGAGTGAAGTGTTTTGGCTCCGAGTACTGTTTTCCACTTGCGTTTGGTAAGTACTGTTTATAGCCTTTCGCGCCTGTCACTTTATACGTGCAAAGGAGTTCATCATGCTGAACTTACAGTATTAGAAAAGTTCAGCATGACCGGTTTATGGAAAGCCTCCATTCATTCTTAAACATTTGAACAAATTTTGAACATAATATTTGCTACGTCGATTCTGATTTATATTTGACTGGCTTTTGTGCACTTAGTGAAGAGAGTCTTATAGACTCAATGATAATGTTTGTATTCATTGATCATTGGATAAACATGCATCCGTAATAATTGAAAGCAATGTGGTCATAAGATTCGATAAACAATGAAAATGAAATTAGTAGCTAGCATTTCGTGCTAAAAAATACCGCAGCTAACTATAGAGCAGCTTGATGAACAGCACCTCAAAATCGTATTATTAAAACCGCTTACGAATTGGAGTACTATATAATCTTGCACCCGCCGCGAATTTTCTAGGCAGGCATTTGTAGTAGCTACGCTTGGGCCATCAAGAATGGGAAAGAAAGAAGGCGCATCTTCCAAGCACAGGATACAAAGAAAAATTCTGTCTGGAAGAAATTTGCTACGCGCCATGAACACACTCCCTTTACGTACATATACGTCACTCATCTTATAGATGCTTTTCCTCGTTTGTAATCTAATCGTAATCACGTTATTGATGCGAATACGCGTGAAGCGACAAAGGTGCACTGAGATCGACTAGCAAACAGTCACGAAACGGTGCAGCCTATAAAAGCAAATTCAGTGTGAAATCGATTGACATTGTTCGAAATGCCATGTTATTTCAGCGTTTTTTCTAAGAACGAGGAAAAAATTGTCACACTTAACCAGAAAATTGCTTCTTATGAGGAACGGTAAAATCCATTTTCTTCTGTGATATTTGAAATCGTAAGGTTTAATTCAAAACGGAACGTACGGAGGGTGAATTTGCGAAGCGTTTGTAAAGCGGCCATTAGCTGTTGACTTTCATTGTTCGTTGCTTGTTTGGGTGAGGTCAGAAAGCAACTTCAAAATAGCGTAAAGCTTTTGCTACGTGAAGGGCCGTCAAGGACGACTTCAAAAATTAGCACAGTCTATCTGTTTCGATTTCAGTCAAACATGATCGTCGCTTTGGCGCATATGGTTTTTATCACTTTTCTTGATCAGTACTTTTCAAGTTCATTTTATGCTTAGATAAAATGTGGCACTCACTTTAAATGACCCTAAATGACCAAATCACATTGAAGGTACACGTTCGACGATTTTTTTTTCGACGTTGATTCACGCTGCCCATTCGCGTATGCGTCTCATGTTTGCACAGTACTTCACCCCCTGTTTTCGGCGTGCTACGACCAATAATTCTTTTATTTATTGAAATCGGGTAAAGAGGCCGTTTTCTGACCTAGATGATTTTTATGCGTCAAGGGTTTTACGCATCATCGAACAGTTAAAAAGATAGTCGACCGAAGATGTGATTTACAGGTGTGCCCGGTGTACTTATGCTGATCGCGTTTCTATTGTTTGTCGCCGGTTACAAATATTATAAAATATCGCCGGCGGCCAAAGGAAACGTTGTCTTCAGTGTTATCAGCTGTATTTGCTATGCTGCGAAGCAAAAAGTTTGTGCTGCGTGCAGGTAAGGGGAAACGCTAAATCGAAAAATAATTCGATAACTTCACTCTTTGAACGCACTCCCGTCGCTATTTCTCATCAACCACTGCTCATTTCAAATAAAGTTTTTCATCAATATTCGTCTCTCTTCTAAAGCTACGATTGCCTCCACTTCGTTTCTACTTCTATCAACTCCTCCAATTTTATTTTCGCTCTTCCTATCTCCCACTTTTCAGTCACTGGATTTCGTTTTTCAGCCGTTTTTGTTCTCTGTTTTTCACTTTTATTTCGATAACATTCCAAGATAAATTAAAGAACAACATAAAAGCTTGTATTTCGTCGTTTTGATAATGAGAGTTAACGTTGGCTGTAATTCTAATGAACGTTACCGAAAAAAAAATGTACAGCTGTTGGCTGCTCTGAAGCGCTTTGTCCTGATTTCTAAGTTAGTTCAGTTTTTAATTTGGTGATGCACTGCATTCTGGTTTGTGCTGTTATAATGGTGACTAATTGATCGCACGTAAATATCTCATTTTAGTTGCTTAATTCTAGACTTTTCGTATTGCGGAACTCGACGAAATTGGCTAGCTAAAGAAAGTTTGTCAACATTTGAACGGTGTACTCGTGTAATACTACTAAGAGCAACCGTTGAAACCACAATTTATTCTATTATTCGGTGTGATTTACAGGGGTCACGATAAGGTAGAGCATTGGTTAGATTATGCGGCGCCGAAATATAACTCACAACTATTAGCCGGCGTTAAAAGTCTTGTCGCCATTTTAGTACTCTTCGGACCGCTTATTTTCTTCTGGGCTCTCTTCGATCAGCAGGTTCCATTTTGCAACTCTCAAGAAACAACTGCACCTAGTAAATATCAATTCCGACGCTCAGAAACGACCGTTTCGTTTTGCTTGCACTGGTCGCAGCTGAATAGCGTTTAGAAGTTCTGCATTTAAAAGAAACGTTAACTATAGTTGCCGGATGAGGGGTGTCCGAAAATATCGATTAATCTGTCGATTAAATAAGTTTATCAAACATAAAGCAAATATCACGCAACTTAAGAGAAACAATGTTCATTATTGTTAGCATCTGTGGACTAGCGATACGTGACTCGTTGCCAACACCTTTGAAATTAACCGTTCAATGTGCATCAGTCATAACGTTTATAGTTTGCTTGAGCTTACATCCTTGCTTTCAGGCTTACATACTTTCACATTCAATTGCCTGAGAAGGATAGATTAAATTTTTGGCTGTAAAAACGCTTTCTTTCTTCGATAATGGGGGTCATCGATTTCATCGAGGTCAAATGGTAGATGGTAGAATGCCGTATAAGAGCGGAAACGGTGTTTTTAGGTGAAACTTTTTCTTCCGGTGAGTGGGTCTTATTAAAAGTTGAGGCCACTGAGATACTTGCATACACTCTAATGTCATTAGGTCGATGAAGGGGGCATATGCTTAAGGGGAGCACATGGGTTCTGCAAGCACGTCGCATGGACGGCCGTGTTGGTCCGTTCACGATTTTACCCGATCAGATGAATACGTTCAATCCGCTAATCATTCTCATCACGGTGCCCATCTTCGAGGCATTCGTTTATCCGGCGGCTCGTAAAGTATGCAACGTAACACCGCTGAGAAAAATGGCAGCTGGAGGTGTACTTGCTGCAGTCGCGTTCATCATGGCAGCTCTCCTTCAGGTTCCACTTCTTTTTTCCGTTCATTGAATACCCACATAATGCGGCACTTCCTTGCAAAGTTCGATATTTCTCTAAATGAAATCCTTTATTTCCACCTCCCCCATCTCCTTAAGACGTTCGCTATGCAAAATTAAACGGTTTTAGCATAACATTAGTCTTAAAGGGTAGTTATTTGTGGAGGGGTTAAAATTTCGACCCCCTCCCATACTAATAAATCTTTCCACTTCAATAAAACTCCGTTCTTAAGAAATTGTTAATCTTTTGGGCCTCATTCAGAGCTACACGGTATATGCGCTTTTCAGTTCGCTAAGTTCTAGCAAGATATGGAGACATAATGGCACCTCCCGGTCATATCAGACCAGCACTCTCGTTACGTTTCTTGTTATATTGTTACAAAGTAGTTTAACACCTCAGAGTGGCCCGAAATAATTGAAACCGAACTTATCGTTCCCGGTTTCTTTGCTTGTTCAGTGTGGCAATACCTTTTTAGTTTCCTAAAAGGCTTTTCAGCCGATCAGCTTATACACACATAAACATAACTGGATGCTGTTCGCCTAAATTCTTTCTCTGCATACACCATTGCTACTGACACCTACCGGAATGAGCCATAAGTTCTTGCGGCCTATATTTTTTGTCTTCTCTGTCTGAATGCTCTATTTATGAAACTAGCATGCTACACGAAGTTATGCATGTTACACGGTGGGTATAACGTTGAAAAGTACAAGAAAATTCCAAAGAAATTGACTAAAATGCAGTTGGTTGGACGAGAATTGACGTTTACATGGCAAAAATCGCACACATAGAGCATTAAGCGTCACAGGCCACCCACTGCGCTCGCGCCTATCGAAACGCTCCTCCCACTGCGGCGCAGCTGATTCGAACGTGGCTTGCTCCGCCCACACTCGTTCTGTGGCTCGCTCCGCCCACAACCATTGCCAGTGCGTCATTGACTACCTATCGCGCTCGCACCCTACGCAACGCTCCTCCCACTGCGGCCCCGCCTACTCCAACGTAGCTTGCCCAACCCACACACGATCTCTGTGGCTCGCTCCGCCCAGAATCATTCCCAGCTCAATTACACTAATGTACCGGCTCGGTGGTGAAAAGTGACTCTTGAACGTCAAGTTCGGGCTCGCGGCTTCGCCGCCCGCTCGCTAAATCTATAGGTATTACACCTTTATGTACATTCCTTGGGGATTTGTGCAACTATGAAGTGGGAACGAAAAGGTTTCTAAAAAATACCGCATCACTGAATTCGCTAAACGTCCAACACGGGCTCGCGGCTTCGCCGCCCGCTCGCTAAATCTATAGGTGTTACACCTTCACGTACATTTGTTGGGAATGTGTGAAACTACGGTGAAAAAATCAAATTAGTTGCTGAAAAGTGACCTTTAAAGGTCAAATACGGGCTCGCGGCTTTGCCGCTCGCGTAATCTATAGGTATTACACCTTTATGTATATTTGTCGGGAATGTGTGAAACTATGGTGAAAAAATCAAATTAGTTGCTGAAAAGTGACCTTTAAAGGTCAAATACGGGCTCGCGGCTTTGCCGCTCGCGTAATCTATAGGTATTACACCTTCATGTACATTTGTTGGGAATGTGTGAGAGTACCGTGCAAAATACGAATTAGTTGAAGAAAAGTGACATTTAAAGCTTAAATACGGGCTCGCGGCTTCGCCGATCGCTACTGAATGAGATTTAGATTTCCATAGTTAATGCCATATTTCGGACTTTCTATCCACCAGATCTCGCCGAATTCTTAACCAAATCCAACAATTCCTGAATGCTTAGAATGAGCTCGTCGAGCTCTATCGAACAGTGTTAGTTTCGCGGGAATCTGAGACAAAAAGTTTTTTTCGAAAAATTCCACGTAATACCCCCCATGGATCGAAGAAACGCAAATTTTGGGATCTCATATCTCGGCTCCGGAGTCATCTGGAGCGAAGGTTCTGGTACGTTTGTGATCAGCTCCAGGAGCTGAATTGAACTCACTGATCGCGCTCGCTCTGGCTCCAATAAGAGCCGAGATCCAGAACCCCGAAAACTGCAAAAATCGACATTTTGGGATTATTGGGCGATCGATTCGGTCAGACCCTCATCTAACCGATCTGGTTGTTCTATACACCGATCGATAGCGTATCAATAGATGACTATAAAGAAAGATACTACACCCCTATTGGGGCAACCGTTGCCCAGATAGAAGACCTCTAAATTTGCAAATGCATACTTAAGGGGATCTTGCAATCATTTCGCCCCGGCCCGTACCTCACCTGACTCGACGATCTACATATGAATCGATAGCGTACCAATAGCTGATTACAAATATACAAACCACATCCCCACTGCAGCAAACATTGCCGAGATATATACCCTCTAAATTTGCACTTCCATACTTAAGCCCACTTTTGCCAATTTCAATCGACCATATCTCATCAAATTCTTAACCAAATCCAAATATTCCTGGACATTTCAAATCAGCCCATCGAGCTCTATCATTCCGGAGTTAGAAAAACATAAATAATGGCAAAGAAGGAAATTACGGCCCCTCAAGGGCCGAGGATATATCAGCCAGGCGCGTTCTTAACTATGGAAATTGCCCTCGGGGCCCCGTTTGACCCCTTCGCGTTACTCGTACCACCAACAACCTATATATGGTTGAATGCAGAATTTTTAGCGGCATCTTTTGGTGTAGGTCACATTTTGGTCGCACAAACTGTGTTCAAGAAATCTCAGATTTACGCGATTTTTTGATGGGGTCCGAGAACGAGAAGCGCTAGAGGAATGGACATTACATTTTTGTAAGCTGAACAAAAAATGCAAACTTTTGAGATTTGCGGAATTTTTCCGGTCAGTTGATGTGAAAAAGTTATGGGGGGTGAAAAAGTGCCATTTTTCAACTTTGTTCAATGAACTTTTTGGTGGAACTCTGTCGTGTCCAATGTAAGAATCTGCATACCTTGGAACCCCTAAATGTCAAAAATGAGCCAAATCGGTCAAATTTGAGCTGAGTTATGGCCGATCCAAAATTTCAAATTTTTCCGGAAATGAAAATCGTGCTAATTTTTTAACACGGACCACCCAAGACGATCAAGGCCTATAAGATTTTTCTAGGATTCTCCAAAAAACTGAAGAATTCCGGCTCAAAAGTGATCCGAAAAACAAAGTCCCATACTCAAGAGAATTTCCGGAGTTCTATTCCGATTCCGGACGACCGCTTCGGACCAAAACCAAAAACGTTAGATGATAGGCCAAAACACTGTAAAAAGCATTAAAGAAATCGGAAGAGTGCAGGTCAGTTGAAAAGTTATGAGGCTTGATTTTTAAGTATGAAAAATCTTTCCGCGGGTAAATTACCGGGAAGTAATCAACCGATCCGGCTGGCTAACGAATTGACCTAGCCATTTGGGAGATTAATTGATAGGAAAAGGAAAATTTGATAAAAATTAACTTGTTCAAAAGTTAGAGTGATGACAAGCTTAAAATTCCTTACAATCTTCTATGTAATATATAGATAGATAATGAAGAAAACGATACGTACGGGAAAATATATTATTGGTTATCATTTTGTACATAGAACCCCAATGTAGCGTTACAAATGGCGTTTATTGAAACAAAATATGGTTGAGAAAGCGGCAGAGGATATGACTCAACGCAGTGGTTAATGGATGAGTTGCAATCATTGAAATAAACCAAGACGGAATTTGCAGTTGGAGGTGAACAAGACGATGGAGCCAAGACCAGATCACGGTGAAGTGTTCCTGCAACGTTTCGGTAACTCATCACATCAATATACGATCAATGGCTCACAACTGGACTATGGTAAAACGAAACTTCCTGCTGGAACGTATACAGTGACTAGCGAGCACGGAAATTCGATTCAGATCGATTTAAACGACTCTTCAAGCGGATACGTTCTTGGGCTTTTCGAAACGCCCACCAACAAGTATGCGCCTAGCTTTTGACAACAGTTGTCTCGTATTCCTCAACATGAATAAATCGCCCATGAAGATATATCATTTGGATGAACTTAGGGTGACCCTTTTCAACCATCTTCCTCTCGTTGTATTTCAAGAAAATGCTTTGAACATCTCTCCAGTAGAAAATAAACCGCAGTAAACACCTGAATTCAGTCCCCTCCCATCCATAGTCCCCGTTCGCCACCCCTTAAGACAGACTTCCTTAGAATTCAATCCGCCTTTGTGGACGTGGGTGGAGAGTCGCCACTACACGGAGGCGACCTTCAAATTCATTATTCTCCGCAGATCAAGTCATTCCATATTCGGCGCGTACCTTATATATTATAACAATTCAGCGCGTGCTGTCCACGCTGTTTTCCAATACTGTTTGTCTCCCTACACAGGGCGAAAGCAAACGATTGGTGGAAAAGAGACTACAATAAAGAGGTAGTAAAGTAAGTGCTATTGAAATGCATCCCCTAACAATAACGGTGCGAATTTCAGAAGCGCGATGTCCATATTTCCATATAGTTGCGAAAAGTCGGAGAACGGCAGGACGCGACTTTATTTACTTGTGCCCGAAGGGTCCGACCTTAAGGGAGGCCATCTTTACGTGATCGATCACAAAGAAAAAGTTCATACGGAAACGAACATAGAATCCGGTATGAAACAATGTTACTTTTAAACAGCAACCGTGAGCTGTTTTCGCTTCAGTGAAATCGTTTTGGGTGTAACGCGAATGAACACCAGTCGAAGTTTTGTTGAGAGGATGAAACGAACACTGGATGCACATTATGGCAAACTGCAGATGCTCTACAGGAGGTGCTTACTCATGCGAAAAACTGAATCAACATTCTATTGAATATATGAAACGAGCTCTGTGCAAAATTATAGAAAATATAAGTTGGATTTCTTGGTGGCTGTCATAGCATCCTCCATTCCCGATGTGCTGTAAATACGAGTTACGAAAAACAAACAACTTCAGCATGTTTTATCACTAGGTGCAGCCTTTTACTAAATGTGCTTATTTTGGACCAATGATTGCAAGCGCTATCCATTCACCAACGTTGATTTTTACTGGCTAGTTTCTAGCGACGATCAGTGCCTTCATCATTTTCAGGATGTTTTCGCAACCAGTAAACTTCGAAATGTATGTCTGTGATTAGGCGTCCGGCAAACGTTTTCATCGACAGAGTGCTCCTTCGGTTGGAAGTGAGATGTGGAAAGCGCAACAGAGCCCAGCTAAAATGAGCACTTACGAGCTCTATCGTAGTACCATCACCGCCAATTGAACTTATAACGAAGAACCAGTTATTTCATAGCTGAACTGATGTGCTACAACCTAGATTAAGCGAGGAGAGGGAGAGGGGCACTTTGCCTGCAGTTTTCTTCGTGTCACTCAAATGTAATGTGCATTGTGTCACCAATAAATGAGCTTCCTTCCAGAAGGCTGGCTTTAACTCTTCTGGTTAGCTCTCCCCCATTCCCCAGTACCTCTGTCAGTCAGTCGCCGGTCATTTCGCACTCAAAATGGGCAAAAAATGCTAACCGGTGGGCTGCGCTTCCCAGTGACGAGTGCTGGCGCCGTGATGTAACGGCGATCTGTTTTACAGGACTGTTTGTTGACATTCAGCCAGCGCTAATCAGTTCACCGGAGTACACGCTGAGGTTCGGTGAGGGAAACTGCTCGCAGTTTACATGTACGCATAGTCGGCAGTTTTATGCGCAGATGGGCGCCGCTCATGTGCTTCACATCACTGAGGGTACCGCTGACCTTTACACGGTGGTACGTCCCAACACAGTGAATATGCTCTGGCAGCTGCCTCAGTTCTTCGTAATAACGCTTGGCGAAGTGCTCTTTTCAGTAACCGGACTTGAGTTTTCATATTCACAGGCAGCACCAAACATGAAGTCAGTTTTACAAGTAAGTTGCGAGTTTTGAGCATGCCTTAGTCGTACTTTCCATGCATTGACGGGTGTCTTAATCGTCGAAGAATGACCCTGGAGGTTTAGTGGCATTTGTTGAATCGTTTATGGATGAGTAACCCCTTGAGCGTTGGAGTGTTCGCCGAACGGGAGAGGGCTGGGTCGAAAATTTCGAATTTTTAGATTTAGCTGCTGATTGCAGATGCAGTTTGTTGGTAGAAAGCAACGCGTACTGTGGGAAAAAGAGGAAGTTTTTTGCTTGTCACCCATTCACATTGCTGAGCATTCTCGACCGATAGAGTTTACGTCAGGAGGAGGAACTGTCGCTTGTTGTACGCGTGGAATCTGTTGCTGCGTTAAATCACCTCATCGCATTTTGATGCATTGTACTATGCTACTTTGTTAGCAGCTACTGTGAAGGAACCTTAATTTTAAATTCAAATAGACGCAAAGCTATGAATCAGCCCTTGCTGATAAGGTTAGCAGTGAAAGAATCGATTTACGGCTTTACTATCAAAGAATGGGGATGGGGGAGGGGGGATAACGAGAAGTTGACGAAAGATGATTTTTAGGCGGTTTGGCTGATGACAGTATTTATGGGAAATGTGATCGACATGCTTATCTCTGGTTCGCATATCGTGGCTGAACCGGCGGCTGAATTTTTCGTTTATGCGGTCTTGATGGTGCTCGTGATTGGCGTGTTTATACTCTTTTCGATGAGATATACGTACGCGGAGGATCGAGAGGACATGCAAATGAAATCAGTCGAGCGAGGACCTCCTCTAAGAGCTGTTGCACGTAGCTCAATTTGAATAAGCGTAAATTGTCCGACTATGTGGTTTTCGCTTTTAAAGTCCACCCCTAAAGATGTCTCTTGTGGCGCTGCATTCTCTGATGTTCCATTTCTACGTATATTCGGCAGAATAGAGCAGAACAGGTAACGAAAAAGTTCAAAAAAGGGGCACCAGTAGTAGCTATGTTTTTTAGTAATACTAATCTGAGGGATTGCTTCGTGACAAACTTTCGACCTTCTTGGTTAACAGTTTCTCGTAGAGGTCCTTTTTTGGATCATTCATATTTCATGAAAAATTCCCGGTTGAGGAGCATCAGGCACTGTTATGTACCCCATACATTTCAAAGGAAACTGCAAGTTTGTAACGTCAAATCGCCGCTGAACGCTTCGATCGGTCGATACGATTAAAAGAGGTTGTTGTAAAACTGTCACAAATATCGGTGGACTACGTGGGAGGTTTTCCGACTAAAGTAAGGGGGAAGGAGTGCAGATCAGATGAACGAATAAATTGGCGACCGGCTTGGCGAACAGCAACAACCATTAGAGATAATCAAACAGTAGTTGCCTGTAAATGATTCCCGTTAGCCAACCTGCCGCAGGAACGGAAAGCGTGCTCGTAGAGTTGTACAGCACAGGTCAACCAATTCGTCCAGCTTAATTCATTTACTCTCTTCGCTGCTGATCAGTCGTCATAGCACAATTGCATAGCGCTCGCCAGTAGCTTTGATTTTCTATCCGTTGGGAGGATTAGTAGAGCAAATTTGATCTGTGAGCCTATAGCGAATGCCCTCTCCACTTGTTGCGTTTACCGGTACGCCTCACGCACTAAAAAACAGCTATTTCGTACTATTTGCAAGGTTTTGCTCATTTCAAACTATTTGCTTGAAAGTAGCAATTACGTTCTGCAAAAGCTTCCACAAAATCAGGCGAAGATACGGCAAAAATAGTGATTTGGCGCTTTGAAACGCTTCCCTTTTTCAACGTTCTTTCTTTTCGTCGTTTCACCTCTTGTTCGTCTTGTTTTGTGACCACCCATACGCGAACGCAACCATCCACAAAGGTCAGTCCTAAATGGGTCAAATGCTTCCACTCCATGTGGTACACATGGATATCACTCATAAATTGTTGGGCCGAGGATTGGCCAATCCCTGAATAGTCCGCCAGTATGCGCAAGTCTTTCATGTCCGCTGAACAGGTGCATGTGTATTACTACAGAGGCGGATAAGGCAAAAAACAAACGAATTATAAACCTGTTATCATAAATGAACGCTTCCCCAAATGGATGTCAGCACAAGATTATTTTCTTTGAAGGTTAGCCTTATTTTCATACCATTTTTGGGCTCGAGGAAATGCGATCTACGAATTTAGTTATGTGTGGGAGTTGTCATGAAATTTCGTTGAAGTACCATTTTTTCGGTAAGATGACAATTAGATGAGCTGCATTTTTGTGGATCGTTATTGACTTCATTTATTCGTTGTTTTATATGTATCCGAGACAGTTCAGCAACGCTGTTCTCCTCGTAATTGCGTGTTGCATTGCGATGCTGCGTGCAGTAGTGCTAGAGTTTTTGAACCTATGGCAAGCGGCCTATCCGGCACGTTACATTTTCACTTAATGTTTTTTACGCGATAAATGTTCAAGTCACATTTGTAGCTGCAAATAGACGAATTTTGCCTGAGTTTTCCTTCCCTATTTGCATCGTTGAAATTGATTATTTGGAAGCCGTGGCACTCGTTCATCGCATTTGTATATACAGATGTGTTTGCACTATGCTAGCATAGCTGACTGGGATCTCAGTTTCATTTTTCGTATTCTTTTTGTTCACACAATTCTCGCGTCTTTATATTATCACGTTTAATTTTACTTTTACATTTATGCATTTCGTTTTATTCGTCGTGTTGTGTTGTAATAATCGTTGGGAAAACGTTTCCGCCGTTCGATTACTTTATTCTCCTGGTTGAGGAGGATAAATATGGCGCATGCAAAGTTTCTCAAGCTTATGAATTTCCCTAGTTTTTTAATGGTTCATTCAGATCGGTTTCAAATTGCTTTTGAAAGCAATACAATAGACGTGCATCAACGTCCCCCACTGAATGGCAAATAATTTGTTGTGTTGCGGTGTGAGCGTATCATGGTGTTGATTATTAGTCCATCCCCCCCCCCCCCCCCCCC
>JPKZ01001948.1:369036-410287 GCA_000803305.1 Toxocara canis
GGGGTCTTTAATTCACAGATGGTGTTTTATCCGTACTGATTTTCGAAAAAGTAGACGTCCATCGAAGACTGTTGTTCTGTTTTTCTCATCTTCCTGTAGAATGATGTTTTAGTAAAGGAAACATCGTATTTTTGCCCGCTTAGATCGCCGTCATGTCTGTATTCTCCCGGTTGAATGTTCTATTTTTTCGAGCAAGTTTCCGCGGTTTCCAATTTTTTCCTCACCTCGGCAAACGGTTTTTTTGGATTTTTTAAAATTGATATCTGCTCAAGTTAGGATTAGTTTCGGTGACACATTTGGCTTATGAACAATGGACGGGATCACAAAAATATGATTTTAATTACAAAATACTGTAATCAGTACTGGAATCATTTTGGCTTTTTCTAAATAAACGATGAGGAAGTGTGACCCCCGTGTTCTTAGCCTCTCAGGAGGTACATATTAATTTAAAACCAAGCCAATCATTTTACAGCGAACTCGTATTTGCAAAAGCGCGTATGCGTGTATTTAAATGTGTATAGCTTGTCTCTTCTCCGTCTCGTTGGTAATATCGAGGAACGTATATGAATTTCTGAGGAATTGCATAATTTTACTCAATAGTCACCAACAGCAACTGTGCGCAGCACGTTGGCCAATTGAGGAGTAAACGGCAAACTGAAATTTTTCTTATTTGGTCTTCCTGATCGCGTTTTTCATCGGATGATTGATGAACTTCATTCAATGGGGAAAAAATTGTAGATAAATTACACTTGTCGAGCTGTACACTTTTTTGTGAAGTATAAGCACTACAGTTGCGTCAGCAGGCATAGTATCGGAATGAGCACAGATCGTGATGGGAACAGAGAGGCGATTCTGCTCTGTTTGCTTCCTCATTCATCTGCGGAAGTGTTCCTCATTCACAGGCATTTAACTGTTTGGTCGGATTTGAACCTATGCAGTAAGACCGCCTTTTTTTTTAAATACAGGCAACCGGTTTCGATATTCGCAGTTCATATCACACAGTCGTTCAATTTGGTGACTTTTTGGGATTTTTTTTTTTGCTATTACATGGGTGCTCGTTCGCCACACAGCTCATGTGTGCGCGAGCGAAACGGAAGTGGTCCTGTTTGGTACCCAAAGAATAGTATTTTTCTTTTTCACTTTCTTTGTCGCCATGGCAGGTTGGGCGATGATTCTTATCAAACGAGTATTCTAACTTTTGGGCCATAATTCTCCCACCTAGTGGTTTGGAAGTTTCGAGAAGGGCTGAGACCACCAGCATAGAGGTATTAAGTTGAGCGCTGTGATATCTCATGAATGAGATCCGTGACTGCTGTGTTTGTTAACCGCCGTGCCTCTTAACCACACTCGTCATGTTCAAATGAGAATCGAGTTTTCGGAGGAACTTAAGAGCGCATCTAGGAACTGGATCTTTGAATTTTCATATATGCATTCAGACCGTATCCTAATGTAGGAGAAACGTGAGGTGGGCAATGCGCGATGCGGTTAGATCAAAAATCTAAACTCGGGGCTTACGGATTGCTCGCTCGTGCGAGTGTGGCACTTGATTGCGAAGCCCATCACGTTGCGAATAGTAGTAATAGTAATAGTAGTGGTAATAATAATAAAATTAATAATAATAATAACAGCAATAGTAATAATGATGGATAATAATGAATAATACTGATTAATTATAATAATAACAGTAATAATAATTAGCAATAATAAATATAGTACAATAGCAATAAATAATAATAATATAAATAATAATGGTGATAATGATAACAGTAACAGTAGTAGTAATGGTAATGCTAATGATAATAATGACAATAATAATAATAGTAATAATAATAGTAATAGTAATAATGATAACAATAATAATAATAATAATGGTAATAATGATAACAGTAACAGTAGTAGTAATGGTAATGTTAATGATAATAATGACAATAATAATAATAGTAATAATAATAATATTAATAATAATAACAATAATAATAATAATAGTAATACTAATAATGAAGTTAGCAATAATAATAATAATACTAAAGTAAATAATAATAGTAGTTATAATGATAATAACAACAATAATAATAGTAATAGTCGAAAATCGACAAAATTGAGTGATCGGGCATTGCGATCAGCGCTGTCGAAGCGGCGCTGGTTGAGCGAGAAAGCAATGCGATATCGACAGCATCTTTTGGCTGATGCTGGTTTTTATGCTTTTCATATGCATAGTTATGCCTAATCCTCCCCTCCGAAGAAATTCTAGTTGGGTCTTCAAGAAAACACTGAACTTCCTTTTACTCATTTACCTTATAGTTTCCTCAGTTCTACTGTGACTGGCTCCATGTGTCACACCAGAGGTGTTGAGTCTTAACGTCAGCGATGTGTTGCTGCTTTCTTCAATCGTAAATCACACACAGGCTGTGATTGATTTCTTTTCTTTTGTATTGTTTTATGATGCTGTTTGCTTGCTGACACTGTTAAAGACGGGAGTAATCATATCTTTAATGGGATGACGTTCTTGGAATGAATCTGTTGCGGCTCCTATCAACTTTTTGCGCTGTTCAAACGAATTCGCGTTTGTACATTGTGCGACAGTCTACATATTCCACACCTTTTAGTCTGCAGCACTCGGCTCTGGAGCTGTACGCATTCAGAGGAAGAAGAGGAACATATGGAAGCCGTTAGTTTTTTGAGAAAAAGGCATATAAATGCCGTTAGTTGTTTGAAGAATTGTCCTTTTCTTTCAAAGACTTTTTCTTTTAAAGATCGGCTATCCGGCAAGTGCGACAAACAAGCGTGCTGTTTGGCTAGATGGCGGAAACCACGCGAGGGAATGGCCCGCGTTTCACACTGCTCTTTATTTCGTTGATCAGGTTTTTTCATTTGAGTCTTATTGGGGCATACCCTTCTGAAGAATTATATTTCCTGCAGAGAATACCGCTTAAGAGCTCGAAGCTCTGCTGGAGGTTAGTGTTTTTTAAAGTCAGACGCGGTATTTTTAATGGTACTATGGCGTTTTCAGCAAACCGTTTAAATCCCACCTAATTTATGAAATGTTGGAGACACTAAGGTGAAGTTCTGACAAATGATATCATTTAAGCTTACCGTCTTGGTGAAATAGAATGTATTTTTGCAAGGAACGGTGGTCAAAATCGTTCATTTCTAAGGATGCTGTTGTGCTGATTCTGTTAGTCCAAACTCTTACAATCGTCATTTTTGTTTACCGTCGTTTTGTGGGTGACAGTGGTTGCTCGCATTCCATCCCAGTTCTGCTTGACGGTCAAAGCACAAATGGCATGGCAGCGTCGAATTGTTCAATGATTTCATATTGGGGCTTGCTTTGATTAGTTTAAAATATGTTATATTTGTATTAACCCCTCCATCTTCCCTACATTCTCTCCTGTCCCCTCCCACCACCTGGAGCCTTATTTATCCATATCGATTCAGGCGGTTCATGCCGAATTCGGCCGAAATTCAAGCCAAGTAAAATATTGGCAAGTATGGGTTTGACAGTTTAAACGTAGGTTGAAAGGGAGGGAGGAAATGGCTAAGATGAGAAGAGGGCGCGAGGAAGAACGGAGGCAGTTCTGGGACCTCCCTAAGACATTTCTGCATCATTAAAGAAGCGATGACTCTCCTTGCTCCTTTTGCTGCCATCGGAGAGCACAAATTTTGAAACAAGTTTCAGATGCTCACGAATAGTTCTTACTAGATAGAGCATCATCCGAACGCCCTTAGTGTTTACAGTTATGCACCTGTTTAGATGGTGAAAGGTTGTCCTGTCTTAAAAACAGCGCGCGTGATTTCAGATTTCATGTTCATGAACAGAGAAGGCAGAAGAGGTGAGGAGAGGCTGCAGGAAGGCTTGATGAGAGGAAGGGACGAGGAGTTTTTTGTTAGAAGAGGAACAGTTTTGATCTTGGTTAGGGAAGGGAGGCGAAAGGGTGAGAATGGCGCCTTCCCTTGCACTTTCTGTCGCTACCTCCATCTCTGCTACCGATGAAGCAGAAGAGGGAGAGAGCACTAACCGTAGTTTCGGTACTCTAATTTTGTGCGTCATGTTGGTAAACTTTTGCTAGTATGAGCGTCTTCGTTTTTTAGCTGGTTACGAATTACGGTATTGATGAGCGCATAACGAACTACGTGAACAAGTTAAACATCTATGTGTTTCCCATACTGAATCCAGATGGCTTCGAGTTCTCGCTTACTTCTGATGAGGCCCTGGTCAGTCAAGAAGAAAAACCTTTTCACGTTTTTGCATTGGCTGGGAAGTTGTTTCATATGCTTAAAGCATCAAGTGCTGTCGATGAAATCGCTTACGAAGAATAAGACACGAAAAAGCAAAACGAGAACGCGGAAACACTTCCGAGTTAGCAATCGGTGGTACTACTCAGGAAGTCAAAATTTCGTTGTAAACAATTCATAAAATGTGCTAGATTTTAGTTAGGGTGGCGGTGATTATAGAGGCCGACAGTTTGCTGTAAATAGTGGTACCATACCCTCATATGGTACAGTGATGTCCAACAAGAAAGAGATGGAAAAGCTGGCACAAACGATCGATGGAAGGAAAAAAAAGTGGGGGAAAGAGATGCTATATGGTAAAAGAAGTTTGTTGAAATGTCAGTATAACCCTTGATGACTGTCATATTCACCGATGCTGTTGCATTTTTTTGCTCGTCGCGCATAGTCCATCGGAAGGGTGTGTAACGTGTGCAGTCTATTTAGGTACTGCATCTGTGTTTACATGCGTTCGGCGTTTTAAAATTTTACGGTCATAACTGTTTTAGAATTCGGTGGGTACAGTCTAATGGCAGCATCACCTCTCTTTTATCTCCTTCTTTTCGAGCACTGTTCGTAATTGTTCGGCCATCTGAGAATGTCCGGAATTTACGAATCAGAATTTTGCAGCATATTTATGATGCGGTCATTTCGGTTGGAAAGCGAAAGCGTTACTAATCACCGTTTTGTTCTCTTCTTATTTTCTGGTGGATGGATTGGCAAAAGCACAATCATCCAGGCTCCAGGGAGTCATTCACCACTTGTTAATTGTTTATGTGCAATACATTTTATATTTACATTGAGGTAAACTAAAATATAGGATAAATGGTGTGCAAGTCATACAATCATGCGCTATATGCGATTAAAAAATTTAGATACGGCATTGGCGGAAAAACAGAGCACCCGAGAATTGCACGGGGCGTCTCGGTAATCGAGGGGGTATATGCTGTGTGGGTGTCGACTTGAACAGAAATTATGACTTCGCCTTCGTACAAAATGTTGCTCCCTATGACAACCCGTGCTCTGACGAATTTCAAGGCCCACGTCCGTTTAGTGAGCCCGAGACACGGTGCGTTTAAATTTTGCTTTTCGCCTAATCAGAAGACGAGCGACAGCTCACCGAGTCATTGAATAATCGCAGTAGCAGAGTCTTGTTGTTGTTTTTAACGTCCACACGAATAGGTCTTCCTTATTCCGGCTTACTTTCATTAACATTGGCATTTTCGCACTGCCAAACAACTACGCGTTCGCTAGCTCCGTCTTGGACCCTTCCCTTTAAGCAGTTCAGTCATGCAAAGGCGTTGATATCATACGCTGATTCGTACCAGCCTTTCTAATGAAGTGATCAAAGAGGACAACTCTGAAATTCTGCTTTCATGGATCATTCACGATTGCTTAAAAATTTGAGAAACCAGATCTGCCCAGACAGTGTGGACGAACGGCTGCTTTACTGACACTTCCCTCACCGTCTCAGATGGAAGTTTTTGAGAACTCAACCTTTTTTTGGCTTATCAAATTTATAGCCGAGCAGGTATTACTCAATTACCTGACGATCCGTCCATTCGCCAGCGGTCGGCGCGGATCTGTCGGGTTCCATTCGCTCCTGTTCCGCCCCTTCTGCTTCCAACGTTGACCATAGAGCCGCACCGGGAACTCATCCCACCTCGTTTGCGGCCTACCCCGCTGCCGCTTTCGGTCACGTGGTATCCAGTCTGTCAGGCGACAGGTCCAGCTGTTATCAGATCTTCATGCGACATGGCCTCCCACCTCGTTCTTGCTGCATAATTTTCTGAAACCACGTCCGTACTTCAGTTCTACGTCGTAGTTCTTCGGTGCTTATCCGGTCTGTCCTGGTGACGCCACACATCCTTCTTACCATCTCTGTCTTTGCCACTGCAAATTTCTCTTTTTCACGCTTCGTTGTGGACCATGTTTCACAGACACATAGCATTGCTGAAAGCACGGTCGTATTGAATCTGTGACATTCATCGGCAGCATCTGATCTGCTAGCACAACGCGATTATTGTTGAAAGCGATCCAGCCCACTCTTCGTCTTCTTACGAACCCGCCGTCCAGGATATTATTGGGATCTAACTGACGTTCAAGAGCGATGTAATCCACCACTTCCTCAACTTCAGTGTCATCCACTTGTGTTACGCCTTCTGCGCAAAAGCTGTTTCTCTCCCGCTTGTCTTGGACAGTTTCGTTCCCAGGCCGATTTCGTTGGAGAGGTTTGCTAGTTGCTGTAGATCGTGTTGGAGATCTTGAGGGTTTTTGGCAATAGGGACACAGTTATCAGCAAACAGAAGGTGGGTTGGCTTTTCGCCATCAGTCGTGATCCCACCATGATGGTTCATCTTTCTGAATACTCCTTCCAGGCTCGTCGCAAAGAGTCACCCTGTCGGATTCCTCTGTTGATCGTCACGTGACATACATCTACGAGGAGCCAAATGTCAGTTGTACACCCCTTATCAATGAGCCTGATGATATTAACGTATGCCGAGTGTGCACCAACTTCGTGCAAAACGTTCACGACTGCCGTTGATTCTACCAAGTCAAATGCTTTACGGTAGTCAACAAAGGCGCGAAACACTGAGATTCGGTATTCCTTTCTTTTTTCCAGTAGCTGACTGAGGACGTGAATGTGGTCATGGATGGAGTAGCCTTCTCTAAAACCTACTTGCTCTCTGCTGATTTCCACCACTCCTGATATCCATTCGGAAGTACTCTTGTGAGTAGTTTGTAAAGTTTGTAAAGTTGCGGCAAGAATGCGATGGGACGAAAGTTCCCCAGGTCTTCTGGATCTCCTTTCTTCTTCAAAAGCACCGTCTCTGATGTTAAGCAACCCCAGGGAACAGTTCTTGAATCTAGATATCTGGTGAATTTCTCAGCCACACTCTCGAGAAAGATGTAGCCTCATACTTTCAGAAGTTCTACCTTGATTCCATCTTATCGCTGGCTTTTCCCCGAATCCATCCTCCTCAGTGCCAAACATACTACGTCCCATGTCACCGGTGGAATGCCTTCGCGCGGAACATGTGAGGTGGATTCCTTCATGTGCACCTTGAAGGCAAACAGATCATTGTAGTAGGTTTCGCATATTTCTCTCATTCTTGTTCGATCTGTTGTGCTTCTCCCATTGCGATCTTTCAAAGCACCAGCTAATCTTGTTCTCAGTTGAAGTCCTTTCTCCACCTTTCTCAGGCTTCTTCGGTTTTCCGCCGCCTCTCTCAGCCTTAGTCCCTTGTATTCGGCATAGTCCGCTTGCAGCTTTCCCGTATCTCCTCCCACAACTTCTTGTAATCGTTTTCGGTTGTTTTTCCTTCCGCTATCATTTGGGCTGGGAGAGTAATCAGGCGTTTCGTGTCTTCCCGGATCCTTCTTGCTCGAGTTGGAGGATCGGATTGCTATAGCGATCAAGCGCTTTTTTGATGTTATCCACTAGCGTTTCGTAGTCTGCGTTGACGTCGTCAATGGTAACTGACCAGTCTGTCGTTTCCATGTAAGAAGACACCGCATCACTATTCAAGGTTGTTCCTTGATTTTGCCCTCCTCGTAAGATGTTGTTCTCGCGCTCATAGTCGATTCTGATCTTGGAGCGAAGAAGGCGGTGGTCAGAACCCTTTCGTGCAATCTTCTTGCCAATGAGGACACATCCATGAACGGAAGTTTTGCGTCCATTAGGACGTAATCAGTTAGGTCCAAAGTAGCGCCATCCGGCTTCGCCAGTTCCACTGCCTCTTTTGGTCTTTTTAGAAACAAGCGTTCATTATATGCGGACGGTTACTGATCGCGAATGTTATTAAGCGGGATCTTCCGTGTTCCGAACTCCATTGCCATACTTTCCAACACAGCTGTCAGCAGGGTGAATCCTGCACCAGACCGCATTAAAATCGCCTTGAACAATTGAGTACATTGTTCCGAATTTCATAGCATCCTCAGTCTCTTCGTAGAATTTCTCGATGTTGGCTTTATCTTCTTCCAAAGAGAGCTTTCCATCCTGCAGAGGTGCGTAGACGTGGACAACTTTCGAAGTGCGACTCTTATTGAGCTTTAGCACCAACACTGCAACTCTAGGTGATATGAAATCGCAACTTTTAATCATATGTACAGAGCGATGCCGTACTATAAAACCAACTCCTCCTGTTCTTCAACAGTGCTCGAAAGCCTTACTGCGGAAGACTTGGTCATCTGTGTGCCACCTTGCTATGAGCTCTTCACGCCGTCGCGTTTCACAGATGCCAGTGATGTTAGATTTTATTTCTGACGTGATGTCAAGATATGCATCTACCAGAACATCAGTCGACAGACCTCTGTTGTTATGTGAAACAACAAAGATGTCTGCACCCAAATCGTGATCCAGTACTCGTTTACCATCCGGTCCGAAGGTCATAAGCCACAAATGCTCCCTTTTATTTCTACTCGACTTGATTAAGGCTTGCGGCAGTGACCGGATTACTCGCCCTCGTGCCGCTATAGCCGCGTTTTCCTCTCCCTGGCATAGCCTCCCAGGACCAGTTGCCTGTCCCGCACCACGAAAAGGTGGTGGAGAGGGCTTGCGGGATAAGTTGTATGAACGTTCAGACTAATCAGCAACGACTGCTTGAGCTTACGTTCTGGAGTCGAATAACTGTTAAATTAAAATCAAAAGAAAAAAATTGTTTGCAAAAATTAAGCGATGAAAAAAGGTGCAAATTGAATACACATTGATATATATACCAAAAAAACGTAAAATTCTTATAATTTTTAACAGTTCTTATATAATACCCATAAAGAATATAATAGCCATACTTTCGGTCCCCTAAGATCTGACTTTATAGAAATCCCTCTCACATTATGTTAATTTGGATCTTGCCAATTATTATAGGAGCGATTTCGCCAAATATTATAGGGGCTCTCTCTTTCATTCATTCAACACACCACAAAAACGCATGTTTGCACGAGTGTGTAGACTCTTGGCACTGGTTTCATATTAAAATTTTCAGCGCTGTTCGTGATTTCCTTTTCTCATCAGAGGTGTACGGCAAGTTGGACGCACTGGTGAGCATGCACACTCATGGGCAGTTCTTCTTTCTCCCATATAACCACAAACGCCAAACCTATCCTCAAGATATCGATGATCTCGTAAGTGTGCATGATTATTGCACAACTTCATGTAAAGCTATTGTATTTGGCCGTGAAAGGTTTTTTTGTGAACACTTCTACGTAGCAACAATTAATAGTTCATGATTCAGAGATTATCTTACACCAGCCATATTTCCATATGAGCCCAACAGAATTACCGCGGTTGTTCTTCTTCTGCAATACAGTAGTGCCTCCGTATCGACGGAGAAATACGCTCCGAGATCTACCGCATTTGGCCGAAACCGCGACACATCATAGAGGCCGATGACGTAATGCATTTTTCGTGCGTAGTACGTGTAAGCATAAGTTAGCATTTAATCAATGAAATGCGCACTGTAATACCTTACCAGTTTTGGGTGCAATTATAGTGGTGTACATTGTGCATACTTTATTATTCTGTACGGTATTGTTCCATATAGCGCGATAATGAGTTTTGTGAAATAAAGTGGCAAAGTTTGTTTAATAAAATAGCAATTTTTGCCATGGTTCCAGTTAGCGTCGTTTAACTGAAACTCCGACCACTGAATCAACGGATATGGGGAGCAGTTGTAGAGACGTTATGTTGTGGTTTGAGAAATAACTCTCTTTTATGAGTGTCTTAGCCTTTTCATACGCAAATTTCCTCATCGACCACCGACCACATTGTTGCGTTGTTGTGTTAATTTTAAATGGGTATTTTTTTTAGAGGAGTCTTGCCGAGAAGGCTGTTGCCGCTATTCGCGCTTTTAGAGGCACTAAATATCGACTTGGCACGGCTGCCGATCTTCTTGGTATGTTTCCATCCGAGGATGTTTTTGCTGTTGATTTTATATATTATAATGGAACATGTTTGCGGAAACGCTGAGGAAGAGAAAAATTGCGATTTTGTATTCACTTTTAGAAAAAAATGACAGACATTTTTCGAACGTTTCAGTTGAACTTTTAAACGCTTTTTAAGCGTTTCTTTTTTCGTAGACTTTAAGCGACAGGCTGCTCAAACACGAATGAAACGAATTCTTTTCGGTTTTCTTATGATCTCAGTACAGATCATTTACAAAAGGAATTTGTGCGACTATTGTGGTCATCCGTTTATGTGCTCAGATGTGAGCTTGTCTTTTTGCGTTGCACACCTCCCCGTTTGTCCCTCTCGGGCGGTTTTCAGCTCTCGTGCAGTGTGTTGCATGCTCACTGACCATCTTTGATTAACGGTGTTTGTTGTTTAATCCATATTAGGCGTACGCAGTGAAGCGTTTTTGTGAGCTGTGTGAAACACGAAAAACGTTCGCAGCAATATATCAAAATGTATTTCGACGTCGCAGCAAATCACTGTGACCATTTATATTGATTGCATAATTCACTTTAGAATTCTCTTGTCTAGCAATAACTCTCATTTTCCAGTCACAGTACCAGTCACTGCTTTTGTACCATAAATGTTATGAAACCTATAGTTTTTGTTTGCAGCACCAGCCACAGGTGGAGCAACTGATTGGATCAAGAAGTTCACGCCAACCAAGTACGTCTACGTTATTGAGCTTCCTCCACGATTGTCGTGTAAGTTTCTATGCTGTTCTATTTTCTTCACGCGAATCGCTGACCATTTCATGTCGTCCTGTGCGATTTGATACATGGGTTGTGGCTGCACAAAAAAATATATCCAACTGAGCATTCATGTGTTGAAGGGCGCAGATGGCATGAAAATATGAATTTTTGCCAATTCGGCAATAATTTTCTTCTTTATGAAGCTAGATGGTCCCGCAGAAATTATTGATGGCGTTGGTCAGACCATTACAGATCTCTTGCGATTAGTTTTTTGTCTCGTTTTTTTTGCTATCGGTTTCCAAACGGTATTGTGACATTTGAGCCTTCAGTGCTGTTATTGGAAGTGCCGAAGCTGAGCAATTCAGCACTGTTGTAAAAATTTTGGCACCTAGCTTTCCCATATTGCGCTCAACACAGGGTCTTCGATAATTTTGGCTATCCGCCGAAGTTTGGCGTCTATTTTTTTTTCATTCGGCTTTTTGTTCTCTCGATTTTCGTTGGTCAACTTTTATCGTGGTGTCGTCATTGTTGCAACATTGGGCCATATTCCGCGTCTTACGGAACGCAGCGTTCTGCGTGGAGTCCTGATTGAAATTTGAATTTGTACGAACGTTTGCATATATTTGTTTCTGTCAGTTATTTCTAGCTCATGATTGATAACGGTAACGGTGATGAAATTGGTTGTTTTGTTTTTCTTAATAGTTCAAGTGGATATTACTTCTAGATTTGCTTCTGAAGTGTTTTTTTCTGTGTAAAAGAAAAGCAACCAGACGAAATTTTTGATCAGAAGCTTAACACTTAGTACGTTCGGCTGGCATCTTCCAGTATGGATTAGGGAAGGTAAAAAAGGCATGAATCACCGCAGTTTTTTAATATTCTACTCATCAGTTTGGAAGGCATGGGCCTTTTAGAAGTCTAACAGAACTTTTCGACATTTTAAAACATCAGTTTCAAAATCTATTGAATGCCAAAAGAGTGCAGACCACGACTGTACCAAAATGGCTTGCTTAAAATAGCAGAACAGAAACTCCAAAGAGATTGGAACGAGAAACCGATACAACTAGCCAAACTAGAAGAAGAGGAAGAAGAATAGTCTTTATTCACATGAATAAAGAAAACTGCCCGTGGCAGTAATATAAAAAGGCATATAACATAACGGTAGCGACGCTAATATAATTATAAGGGCATACAAATATGCGAATTGTAAATGAAAGCACATAAAGAGCAAAAAATGACTAATATAATTATAAGGGCATACGAATATGCGAATTGTAAATGAAAGCACATAAAGAGCAAAAAATGAAAGTATTGCACAGAAAGAGCAAAAATGGCAAAAAAGAGTTGCACATTCGTAAATAGAAAAAACAGAATCATTCAACATAATGAAATAGGCGATGCATATGAGTATGAGCTGGGACTCAATAAATTAAATAAGCAATTGTTCTGAGGTCAAATGAGTCGAGGCGGTTTATGAACACAGAGAGATTCTGCGCTTCAGCAATTCTACTTTGAAGTTCATCCCAAATACGGACTACTCTGAACTGGAAGCAATAGAAGACACTGTTCACAGAACAGGTTTTCCATGCAAATTGATAACGATGGGGTCGACGTTCGCGAGGATCGAGAAGTGTAAATAAACTTTTTAAGGGTATATCAGAGAAACCTCTGGCAATTTTGAAACACAGGGCCAAGTCAAATTTAAGTCTGCGATACTCGAGAGGTTCGAGATCGAATATCTTCAGCCTGGCCCTATAATCAGGTGTACATGGTCCCACGAACAATTTACGGAATGCCATACGAGTATAATATTTTTGGACTTTTTCAACAATTTTTTATCATTGATCAGGTATGGTGACCATGCTTGCGTACAGTATTCTAATATGGGACAGCAGTACACAATATATGCTTTACGATAATGTTCTATACATCTGTGTTGCAATGCACGTAGGATACAGTTAGCCACCTTTAGCGCTTTCGCAGCTACTTCAGTGCAGTGAAGTTTCCAATGCAAATTTGGACAGATATTGACCCCGAGATCACGGATCCCATCATCTGCAGATGGTAAAACTTCGTTATCCAACCGTAGGAAGTACTCGTGATGGAAATTAACGTGAAGAATTCGACATTTCTTGTACGAAATATCAAGTTGCCATGATTTAGCCCAAGCGCTGAAGGCATTGAGATCATTTTGCAAAATGCGGAAATCAATAGCGGGATCTTGCAGAGGGCGATATATTTTTCGATCGTCTGCAAACAATTTGCAAACGGTAGACAAATTATTGGGCACATCGTTTATGTACAATAGGAATAACAATGGGCGGAGTACACTACCCTGTGGAACACCGCTGATTTGATGGTGATAGTCAGAGAAGCAATCTCCTACCTTTACGATGAAGCAGCGGTTTATCAGAAAGCTTCTTAGCCACTTTAATAGTGAACTGCAAATGCCATAAGCCTCCAGTTTGTGTAGAAGCTTATCGTGGCAGACCACGTCAAAAGCCTTAGCATAGTCAATATATACTACATCGGTTTGAATTTTCCCGTTAAGTGCACTGATCAAGTCACACATGGAGGTAATTATTTGGGAAATAGTTGATCGACCTGGTAAAAAGCCGAACTAAAGAGCAGGTCTCTGAGTCAAAGAAATGCAAAGCCTTAGTGACGGTGTCATATTTTTATGTGCGTACACAACTACACACACGCATGTACAGACAGGGACAAAAGATTTTTGCTCCACTTTGACCGAAATATCCCGAACCTGTAACAGGAAGCGTCGCTAGAGTTTATTGCTCTGTACAGTTTATTGTTACCAAAATAGAAATTCCCGTGTTTATAGTCCTTAGTAACCGCACATTACTCATTCTGGTGACAAATTTGTTGTTTAACATTTATGATGTTAGCAAGTTTCCGTTCACTGTTGCCAATTTATCACTAAAATTTACGAAGTCGCCAATCAGCTTCCGATTTGTAGCATTTCTATGGAATTGACTAGTTGGCCAATGAATTTTAATGACAAATTGATAACATTGATTCCATAATGAAATTATTGGAACGCACCAAAAGTGAGCAACTTCAACGATGTTTTTTCAGCATGGTTCGCGTTTCAATTGAGGCCACACTGGTTACTGCCAACCGCGCAGGAAACGTGGCATGGCATAAGTGTCATCATCGAGCAAGTTATTCTCGAGGCGGAACTCGGAGATAATTAGAATGTTGATAAGCAGTCGTGACGAACGAGAGCTTAAACTAAATCTCACACATTAGAATTCGCTCACCGATTTCGAAAGCAGTCCGACTTCTTCTCGAGACGCTAACGCAGTTGTTGTTTTCTTCTGTCTCCGAGAACTCTGTGGGATTTATGTTGTCTCGAGTGGTTCAAACTTTGATCATTTTAACGAGTTGCACATCGATTGCATAATGACAGCCGTAGCCAGAAATGCTTTTCATAGAAGTTTTTTCGACCAAACTATACGCTGGACAGCAAAAAATATCAAAATTGGAAAGGTTGCTTAAAATGGGCGAAAACGAACGATGAAAACAGATAGAGGGACGATAGGAGACGTCGAGTTTTTAATGAGCTTTTCGCTAAAGAGTTTGCACGTTGTGCTCACAACTGGGAGGTTAAAATTCTTAAATTTTCCTCAATTTGAGTTTTATGATAGCGAACTTCTGATGCTTCTTTCGGCGAGATTTTTCATGCAGAGTGAGCGAAGCTGATTACTTGTTAGGTGATCTTAGCTTGGTGAAGCCATGTTGGTGTGACAGAGTCGAACGGAGAGGAGAGGAGCGTAATCAGCTGAATTCCCTAGAATAGTACTGTACGCCCCTTACTTCCATCTCTTTCCTGTAAGTCTATGTCCGAATGGGTTTTTAGGTCGTCAGTACTCGACAAACTGTTCAGTTTGGTTGGGAATCGCCCCAACGTTCAGATTTATAAGATATTCCAATGGTTTTATTATATTTTATGCGTAATTATGCGCCATCGCAATTTGCCACTTTAAATGAGCCGCATTTATCAGCATAATTCGAGGAATTAGTACATTTTGTTTTTTCTGCCACACCATTTCGGCAAAGTTGATCGTTCCTTTTGTTTCGTACAAGCATGTTCGCCGATCCGATAAGTGCGATTTTAATTTTGATTGGGATCTATTCATTTTTAGTTTGAATGTCAAATATATTTTCTATTTTTTGTCTTGTTGTTTCATTTCTTTATGGGAAGTACTTTCCGATTCGGAGCAACGCACAAAAACAATGGATAAGTGGGAGGAAATTGAACAGAAGGAACATTCGAGGAGAATAAAGAGCTTGCTAGTCCAGAAGATGATGAATGTGGCTTGAGCAGTCACAATCAGTCACCCATAACGTTCAGCCCTGTCGAATCTCTTATATGTGAAAGATCACTTGTCAAAGTGAGACAGGCAACAGAACGACCCCTAACTTTCGGTGTTTGCCCTATTTGCTCATTTAGCTTTGGTTTGAGGAGATCAACGCATTCGTACCGATAACGGCCGTCCAGAATGGTTGTTTTCTTGCTTCAGTTTTTTTTTTTCATAAAGTAAGAAGAAATAATGCAGGCAGCGAAAAGAAAATTCACAAATCCAAGAAGCAAGCGTGAAGTACACACCTTTAGGAACAGGAAAATATTGCCATATAAGAAGTACGGGCGACCTCAGACCTGAGATGCTAAATTTAAAAGCAAATTTCTTGCAAAACTTCAAAAACGGCGAAAGAAAGCCGTTTACCATCAAAAGTGCAATTAAAGGAGAAATTTGCTGGTGCTACCTCTCAGCATTTCGATACAGATCGATTCGGCGTGTTTGCGCTATTTTTCATTATTTGATGTTCATGCCTGTGTGTGCCATTTTGCGCGCGCGTAGAGTATACGAACAGGAAAATTTCCGTTCCACTAAACATGGCCATGCCGTCTGCGGATTTGGGGCTGAATACTGCGTATGCCGTCGAGGCCTGCAATTTTTCATGTTTCTAAACTCGACAAAGAAATCTGGCGCAGTGATGCACGTTGTACCGTATTTCCTGTGTCGTAGTTCGGTGAAATATCTCTACCAAAGTGAAAATCCCAAGTATCGTACGGCGCATTCGCAGGTTTTTTACAAAAGAGAAAAGGTTCAAGTGCAATTGCTATTTTTCGAGGTACAGTATACAGTAGACTTGTACGAGGTATAAAATATCAATAATTGTACTTTGGCACTTGTACTACAGAGCTAAATAGCTAAACGCACTGACAAGAAATCTTCGGCTTCTACTTGGACACAACATGCTCAGTGATATTGGTTGTCATAAAGGTATTTGTACCTTTTTGTACTTCGCCATAGGATCACGGCTCAGTACAATACTTTTTACCAACTTGAAAGTTCCCAGTACAATGCGAAGCAGTAAGTGCGCATCTTTTGCAACGTACAAGAAGTGCACTGTACCATCAACGTCACGGAGAAAAGTACAGCACAGTATTTCCACTAAAAAAAAGTAGAAGCGACATCGCTGCTCCGGACAAGGAGACCGGGTTATGCTACAGTTTTTAGTCGAAATTTCTTGCGCTACACCTCAGGAGAACCTCAACTGTTTTAAAACATAAAAATTTGCTTTTTTCACGCGGAACACATCGAATATGTGCATGTTCGCAGTTGATCGCTACTGCAGGGATAGATAACACATTCGGTGATTCCTGTGAGATGGGCAGGATCCTATTGAGAGGTGAGTCTTGCTCGCGAACTGCTTTCAACTAATAATTCGGTGAGGCCCGTCGCAACGAAAATCTGTACTTGCGTAAAGTTACTGTATTTTTAAAAATCGTCTCACGTCATGCTCGTTAGTGTACGTACAGAGATGACAAAAACTAAAAGAATGGTCGTTAATATAATATCCCCCTCCATCGCCTTCATCCCCCCTTCCCCCTACCCTCTCCCCCTGCCCTCCCACTTCAGCTCACGTGAGAAATTATGGGAAGACAACTAAAACTGCAACTCATCACCTTCGACTAATTACAGAACTTCGTCCGATTAGCAAGTAGCAAACATTGGTAAAAATGGGCCTAGAGGCAGGTAGAGCCCTTTTACGAACCATAAAACGGCCCATCCACACAGGGGAGTCCTATATTTTTTCCATCTCGCTCTTTCTTCCCACACTTCCCCTCCTTTTTCTTCTCACTCCCTGGAATTCCCGAGAGTATTTGCTAGTCAGCAATGTTGAACCAGATTTACGGGCCACGTTTTCGAACGTCAGCGGAAAGTTTGCGAGTTACAATTTTTGTGCTGAAAGTGGCCTCATACTAGGAAGAAAAATGCCTTTGATGACCCACCGGTGACGAGAGCACCGAAAACAGCTTGTTTAATAGGATCTTGGTTTAGTTTTTAGAAATATTTAGTTAATATCCTAAAACTTGCGGATGACCTCTTTCCTTTCCTTCTTCCCCACCCCCGGTTTAGGAAAGGAATTTTTCAATGGGACGGAGGGTTTTGAAGGCGCAAATGGTCAAAAGTGGAGGAGGAATAAAACTTTGAGGAAGAGTTTTCGGAAGAAAACGTTTCAAAAGTAAATTAAAAAGAAACAGTGATGCAAACTGCTGAGGAAACCTGCTAAAACTAGGGAGAATTTTCTCATCAATTTTCTGGAGCAGAACGCTGGAAAAAAAACTCATTCATTCCAAGGAGATCGGACAGGAACGAAAGGTGAACTGACTTCCTCTTCAAGATGTCATGGAAGAACCATTGGTCTTATCGTCCTTCCTCATACAGCTCAGTCAGAAAACTGAATGGAGTGAGATATAGCTTTTGTTAATATTATTTGGGTTCTGAAAAGAAAACTATGCTACGATCCAAATTGTGGAAGTGAGACGAGCGCAATCGAACGACAGCATAAGCTGGTACTCGTCGGATTCCGATGTTGATTCAGAAGGGTTCAGGTTGTCAGAACGGTAAGGTGGTCTTGGTTTTTTTTTTTTTGCAGTGGTTCGGTGTTTTCGCCGTCGATCTTCCACTCGCCATCTTTGACGATTATGTATTGTTTCCATCAAGCGATAGTGATGTGTTGTATGCAAATTCGACTGCTGTTGATGTTCGTTTAACTTGCCAGGTACACTAGAGTCGAATTGTCGAGGGAACCACAGAAGTTAGCTGCGTTCAGAATTATCATTCAGGTATTTCGTTTAGCAATGTTCAGGGTTCTGCGGCTGCGTTATAGTTAATGCAGAGCAAAATTTCGTCGATGCAGTGATGACGAACTTTTTTCATACAAACGTGTAGCTAATTTTACACTTCATGTTCCTTCGCTTATCGTTTCCACATTGATGTCACATTAATTTGGAGTCATCGGAAGGGTCATTTTTACAGTTGCCGGTGATACGGGCGGGAAAATGCCCACAAAAAAGAGTGCTTGCCGACATACCGAGAAAATATGAACGCGATGAAGTTGTGCAGTGAGATTCCACTGCAGATGATTCAAGGAGGGTGGGCGTGAGCAGCTCGCAGAAATCTGATGAAAATGTTAATGGGCAGGCGAGTGAATACCTAATTTTTTGACGGCATGTGGTACAACAAGCAAACTGGAAGAGTAAATCAAGAGAATTGTGGGGCGGTGTATAATTGGCATTGAAGTAAGGGTTGTTCGTTTACTTAAATCACTGATTTCTGTTTCTTCCCTAGTGAGAGTAAATGTGGCGTATTTCTTCGTGAGCATTGTCGCTTGGGCTCATGTATTTATATTAAACGCTGACGTGGGTCGTTGAATGTGGCATACAACGGTTTCAGTTTGACTGGTCAAATGGGAAACTCGAGCAAAAGACTTTGAGAATGCAGCTGATTTTCGAGCTTTCATCTCAAGCAAATAATGTTGCGATTGCGACTACTTCACAACGCTTAGAAATCTGTAATTTTCTTTCGCGATGGCTAAAAGGGTGTTTCGTTTTTTGTTTTGCGGTATCTGAACGAAAATAGAACCTGTTTAGACGTATTGAATGTGCCAGTCAGCACACCACGTTTTCCTGATGTTGTATTGACGAAGAAAAGCTAATCTTTATCACTATTTGTTCTAGTGTTTCAGTCACTTTTTATACGAGTTATCCCTTTTTCCTCTGTGAATTTTTATGCATAAAATTTTGAACATTAAAAGGAGAAGTTGGAAGTGTTTGTTTGGTTGAAGTATGAGCACACATATTAGAAACTATTAAAAAAGCAGAGTGAGGTTATAACGGAACAAATCAAAGGGCTTAATTTCGCTTTTCACGGCTGTCGGCTTTGAGGTGAGCGTGTGTGTTGTTCGACGCAAGCTGTGCGCTTTCTGACGAAGGCAAATGCGTCATGCGCTGATGCTTATCATCTGCTGCATGCCCTCATTTGCTAGTTTGCTGGCTGCCTTTGTTGAGTAATGCAAGCCTGATGCGTAATACGTCTGAATGTGTCAGGCCTCATTTCCATGTTGTACAGCGCCCGTTCTGAACCTTCGTTCTATATTTATTGAGCGTAATGATGTGAAAATCGTGGCACTGCCAAATTGCACCCGTTGTTCGTTTCGAAGTTCGGCTTGGTGCCTGCACGTTCACAGTTAACAAAGTTTATGCCTAGGTCGATATACTTTTCCTATTTTCGCTTTTCAGCTGAATTTGCTTTGCCAATTGTTGATGGCCGATCAAGGGTGATTATGCATTTCTTCTCGCACATTGAAAACTCGTGTTTTGTTGCGTTGCTGTTCTCTTTTTCTCTACGTTACCGATGATGTAACTGACTCAAATTTCCGAAAACTCTGCTTTCATCCATTATTGCATTTATCTACGTACAGTGTTTTAGCGCTTTGCAGATACGTTGTGCATCCTCTTTCTCATTCTGTCTCCGTTTAAAACCCACATGTGCAGCCGCTCGTCTTTGTTGCTCCTTTCGCGCGTGCGTCGAACATGCGTTTTTGCCAAATATCGATAAATAAATATGCGATTCTGTACTTCTGAAAAAACTTTTGGATGTTCGTTTAGGTTCACCGAAAACCTAAAATGAAGTGATAGGCGTGCGACAGATAGATCGTTTCATTTCGTTTCTTGGTAACAGTGATCGCAATGGAATGGAAAATTAACCGACCATTTGCGCCCTTTCTAATGTGCCGACGGAGTTGATGCACTACTGGAACGTTAACATAGGGATGCTTGCCCAATATTTGTGTGATATGTTCTTTATGGGTTAAGCTTACACATCTTTTTTGAGAACGAATATATCAAATGGATTTACAACAACGTTGTACTGTTTAAAAGTTTAAGAGGAGAAGCGAAACGTTCAGAAGATTTCACTGGGTACAGAAAATCGTGCATAGTTGAACTGCTGACTGTTTATGTGTGAGTAGCTGCTAGTCAGCGCTTGGCTGCCATTCGATTAACAAATGAACGCTGCTACGGCACCTTTTATTTTAATGCTGTGTTGAATTTTGAATTTGTTGCGTGCAGTATGCGTTTTATTCCACGACAGTAACCATTAACGGTGTAGCAGATTTCGCGATCTTCGCAACGAAGACTCGCGCATTTCATGGATTTGTTTAGATTGTCTTTCTTTTTCTGCTTGAGGGGACGGCGTTCCTGTATGCATCAGTTTAGGTGGGCATCGTCATGCGTCCTTCACCTAAATCACTGTGAACATGCGCGGTTTCGCTGTCGTCCATTTGAGCGTTGTTCTTGTTTCTTTATTGCTCAAATCATACGTTTTCAGGTAGACTGCATCTAAATCAGTCAATATTAGGTCGAGCACCAGTTAGACTGCTGTTACGGTTGACCACAGTTTTGAACAGCCGAGCGGACGGGGTGACAAGTGCTCCCCTCTAGATGTCTGCTGAGGTTAGCCTTTTAATTCCTATCTTTATTGCAGTATGCTAGGACTTATGCTTATACAGAAATTTTCTACTGGTAGTGTGTCGAAGCCCCTCAAAATTCCTGATCAGCCAGAAGCTTGCGGCAGGTGCAAATTTAAGGTGAGGTGACCTGAACAAGCCGAAAATTTCAGAGGTGAGATGAGCAAAGCGAGCCGAAAATAACTTTTCATCATCGATTTTATTCATCTTTATTGTAAGAAGGAGGGATGTAGTGCCTTCACGTAGTGCTTTCATTTAGTACTTGGATGCGCCCACAAACTGTTGTCTCTATCCTGTTTTCGAGTTTACTTGAATGGCTTTGCAAAATTCGCGGTGCATGTTTTCTGATACATTTAACTTTGCAAAGCAAAGATTCATTTTCCATCTCACTTTTCTTTCAAGATTTTAATAAGAAGGTTTCGTATTCACTTATGAAGCTGAGTTGAACGGACGGCGCTTTTATCGACTTGGTCCCCTCTCGTGAATTCCCGCGTGTGAGCGGCTTAAAAATGTGTGAACGAGTTTAGCTGATGCATTGTTCGGGATGTCGCACAACGCGCAGCCAGTTTGCCTTTAGTTTTATGGTAGGTCGAAAGGACCACTCGATCCTCTTCGACCGGCCAGTGGGCAGCGTTGTTGAATACTTACGTTCATTTAAGCCAGTAGCCTCGCAGAGCGAATACGACAGGAGCATAAGAATGGCCTGTCGAATTTGATCGTGACCTTATTCTTTTCTTATGCCACAGTCATTAGACAGCGATCGTCATTCGTAGTTCTTAAAATGTCGACAACAACTAACTCATTTAAAAGTTACTTTCTTCTTGGTACCTTTCCTAGACTGTTCTGGAAATTGGGAATTCGCGATAAAGGATGGAAATCCTTTTTCCCTATCTTTGTTTTGAAATGTTGTATAGTTTCCTATGAATTCTACAAAATTTGTGTGCCATACACATCTGGCTTACCTCGTTGATTCGTTGTGCAGCTTTGTGTTAAACAGTCATCTGAGGGTGACGGGCCGAATGATTGCCCAGAGTATAGATGTAAGAGTTATTCCGCCGAGTAAGACTTTTACGCATTCAAAGAAATGCACACATTGGATTGTTGGAATTCATTTTGCGCAAAGGTGTGTTCACCACACTCCATGCTGCACGGAAAGCCATATTGGCAGTGAGTATCGGCGCACCACAGCCGATATCGGCGTTGAGCATAGACGGTGGGCAAATTTGAGGAGAAGAGAAGCCCTCTGGTTGCAGTTGACCTCCCCTCCATCAAGTAGCCTCACTCGACAACTCTGTTCCCTCTCTTTCTCTTCTCTCCGTCTACGTCCCAGCGTATGCTCTCTGCTGTTATCCGTCACTCTAAATTGGTGCGCCTGTTTTTCTCTTAGCTCGTTATATGCGCATTTCGGTTATTCATCCTCATCGTTACTAGCCGTGCTTTTGATATTGTCGTTGGCAGTGCTTCTTGATTTTTTCATCTGGTTTCGTAATTTTTTTAAAGTGTTTTGATTCGATGAAGCACATTTGCTTGTTTTTTTTTTTTTTTTTGTAGAGGCCAAAATTTACTGAGATGCTGTTATAAAAATTTGGAACTTTTCGAGATATTGTTGGGGGATTGCCGAGATAAATAAAATACGCTCATCATATTTGCATTAGCTGCTGTATCTAGACCTTTTCTAGACTCTTTCTAGACCTTCGACTAGAAGGTCACCCTCTGCGCTATGGGAAATGAGTTTTTTTTTTTTTTTTTTTTTTTTTTTTTTTTTTAAATTTTAAAGATATACTCTTCACTTTCTTAATCAGCCTTTCTTGTGGGACGTTGATTTTTGATTATCATCGATGCAGTAATTTTCATTGGTATGCATGTTCGAGCGAAAAGGTTTTAAATTTATCATAGAATGCAATACGTTCGGCTTCTGTTCTCGAGGGAGGTCGAAGCCATTATCAGTTTAAGAGTCTCGCTTTCTCTTGTAAACCATGTTATGGTTCATTGAAGAAAGCAACAAATGGAGCCCGTATTTCAGCAGAGATTTATTTTTGTTTACATACATCAGTTTTTTATTTATAAATTTAATTCATTTTTCATTGTCTAACGGTGTATTTATAAACGAGTCTTTTAAGTACATAACGTATTTGCGTGATATCCCGACTGTAACATTTAAAAATAGCCCAATATAAGATATTCAGCAAATTATATTGAGTCATTTGAAATTAGTTTTAAGCTCTATATCTGTTTGAAGTGTTATTAAACTAGGGCTTGAAAGAATGCTTTTTTTTTGTTCTGGTGGAAGAAGCTTATAGCTACGATGGATTTATGATGGGGGTTTTGCGGTAGTAGTTTAGCTGAAACATATATAACAATGCTCCGAACGTACGTTGCTGTTGCCGCGAATGGGCACAGCGGCAATTCGACGAAGTGGAACAATGTATGACCATTTACCCATTTCTGTTTGCATAACTTTTACTCGCTACAAGGTATAAGTTTTGATTACTTTGTTCTACTCTGCACACATTGTCCAGTCTCTGCACAGGACGTCCGAATGTGCTGCACAAAACTCATGTATAGTGGGTTTTGCGGCTAAGAGCTTTCTCACTTTTTTTCTTGTTTTAATGGAACGTAATGATATCAACTTATAATGTATGCTTATTTGCGTATTTGATTATCTGCATTGCTGTCCGATACGTTTAAGTGGGGAACAATTGAGGCAGATTAGATGATACTGCGTACATCAGGGATGGCTCACACGCCTAATTCAAGTTGATCCATCAACACCATCAGTAGTAGATGCTATGAAATGCCTAAATGCAAAATAATTAAGACCGTTTTTACAGCCAATTGCGAGTTCGAGTAGTTCGGTTAAAGAACGAACACATTATTACTTATGGTTTCATTGGTTGTTGGCTGAATGTGAAAGTTGTTAGTCTGCTGGACAGAATTGCAAAAGCGCGTTTCATGTCAGCCGTATGATAAGCATTCTCATTTGTTTTCTAATTTTGCGCAGGTTTTTTTTTTTTAAAATCATTAGTGGTTCCAAGCAATTCCAGATGAGTTTAAAAAAACAGCAATCCCATGAGAAAAGTATCTGTTCACGATCTTAAAATCGGACAATGCAATCATGCGAAAAATTTCGAATACGAGCATGAGCGAAGTTATTTAGCCGTTCTTTTTTTGCTGAACACATCGAAGCTTGGTGCGAGTGCGTTACATTGCTGTGTCACCACATATTCGTGATGCACAGCGCGCATTGCCTCATTTTTGTTTTTGCTTGTGGGCACGTTTATATCGAACGCAGCGATATGGAAACGAGCTTAAGATGTTAGAAGCAAAATTAGCCGTTCTTTTTTTGCTGAACACATCGAAGCTTGGTGCGAGTGCGTTACATTGCTGTGTCACCACATATTCGTGATGCACAGCGCGCATTGCCTCATTTTTGTTTTTGCTTGTGGGCACGTTTATATCGAACGCAGCGATATGGAAACGAGCTTAAGATGTTAGAAGCAAAATTAGCCGTTCTTTTTTTGCTGAACACATCGAAGCTTGGTGCGAGTGCGTTACATTGCTGTGTCACCACATATTCGTGATGCACAGCGCGCATTGCCTCATTTTTGTTTTTGCTTGTGGGCACGTTTATATCGAACGCAGCGATATGGAAACGAGCTTAAGATGTTAGAAGCAAAATTAGCCGTTCTTTTTTTGCTGAACACATCGAAGCTTGGTGCGAGTGCGTTACATTGCTGTGTCACCACATATTCGTGATGCACAGCGCGCATTGCCTCATTTTTGTTTTTGCTTGTGGGCACGTTTATATCGAACGCAGCGATATGGAAACGAGCTTAAGATGTTAGAAGCAAAATTATGATAAGCTATCTACAGCTGCTAGCCTGCTAAGCGTTTCTTATTCAGGCGCTAAGTTTCACACGCTTCCGGGCGGCAGTCATGACGCATAATCTGCAGAATGCATGCGGGCTATAAATGAGACGTAGCACACGTAGCATCTTTTTCATTGTACGCTGCTGTCCGCATGTTCAATGCGCGAACCGATTATTTAATTACTTGTTTTTTGCCATTCCTTTGCAATGTGAGTGCAGCCCAACCACATATAGCACCAGGACAGTTAACAGCGAAGCTGAACTAATGGTGTGCAACTCAAGAATGCAGCATTAGCGAGATTTATCTTGTATCGTTGATCACTCGTCGCTCCTAGGAGTGCTCTTTTGTGTCTGAGATGAGCTAATAAAAAACGGGAGCGGAAAAAACTAATATACAAATGCCTTGCAGAAAAGTTACTTATATATGCTGCGTCTGCATATAGTCGGCATTCCCACTGCTGTAAGATATTTGTGAAGAAGCGTCAGCCGCTTGGTTGCTGTCCCAAACAACAAATGCGGTCACAATCACATCATATGACAAAAAGGAGCCGTTGCAGAAGTTTGGGTCATTATTCGGCCACCCGTCGTAGCCCTGGTAACAAGTTATTTTCGTGATTGGGGGATGGGGGAGGGGCAGGAGGAGGGGAGGAACGGGTGAAGATTCTGATATGCACCAAAACTTTCTTGCCCGTCTAGCTTTTCTGTCGCATCATCAGAAGTTGACAGAAAGTGCTCTTGTTCAACTGACAGTCGACCGCAGTCAACTAAGGTTAACCTGTCTGCGCTAGAAAAGGATAAAACGATGCAGATGTGCAGGATCCATTGGTGAATATACTAATTTTATAAGAGGAAGGGGGAAGGGGAGTAGTTCGGTGGGATGCGCGAGTCTTGTAACGATGTAGATGAGTGACGGGAAGGCACCGTTACGGTACGCATTGTTTCTGCACTGGATACTCATTCCGCAGAAGGCAAGGCATGTTATAGAGATAAAGCTCAGCAATTAAAGCTTCTTAAACCTCGATGCGGGAGGGGAGAGGGGGTGAGAACGATTGCTGCTTTCCTCCTATCGTACGCGGAGGAAGGGGCGCTTACCTTATGTTGAAAGATTTCGCGGTTTGTGGCCGCAGCATGATTCATTTATGAGCGTGTAATACAGATGAAGATGAGCTGCGTGGTCGTTGTTGTTGATAACCGTTAAATTGTACAAGTTATGATAATGTTAATAACTTTATGCTGTTTTAATTTCTTCGAACCATAGTCATAACAGTGGCATGGAAATTAATACTTGAAGTATGATTTAACGAAGTGACGGTTAATGGAACGAGTGAAGCGGTTGAAGGAATTATAAGGCAGGCAAATTATGTGCGATCAACAGAAACATACGGATATGCGTCTTCGAAACAGTAGTTCGTTAACGGTGAGCATATAACAGGGAAATACGTCGCTGTTGCGAAAAACGGATATGTGAATACTCGCAAGCAATTTCGGTGTTGTTATATAGATTTATGATAGTTCAACTTTTTGACCTTGGGTTCTATGTCATTATCGATGATTAACTAGAATCATGGTTTTTCCTTTTCTGTCTTTAATCTGATCTTGTCTGACATAGACAAGCGAATGAACAAGGCATAATGTCCAGTGATATCTAGATGGCAGCATTATCGAGCTTCGGCAGCTGAGGTCATCTGTTCCGTTTTATCTTTCCATCATCATCTGCATTTGCTGTTCCCGAAATCATGGAAAAGAAGAATGGTGCATCGTTTTTTGAAAGCATGTCTGACGTTATACTGAAAAGAGGCGCGGTCTTGTTTTATTTAATTAGTCTGCGAAGAGACGAATTATGTTGATATTGTTGTGTTTGTGCTGTGGTGGATTGTTCATCTGTATTGTTTTTATAGCGACTCTAACACTTTTTTCCACTATCGACGGAGGGGTGGCCCGCTGCCGTCTCCACTCTGCGTTTTTATCGTTGCTTCTCCTCATTAAACTGCCGCTGTGAGTGCTTTCTTCTTGCCATGTTACAAACACGAACGCTAAAGATGCGATGCCACTTTTTGTGTTGTCTCCGGCTGTTCCGCTTGCGTATGGAATGAGGTGAGTGGTTAAACTGCGATGCTGCATGCATGACACTAGTCGATCTTGTCTAATTTCAACGCTGATCAGAATTTAGTCAGAAGATGCAGGACTTTTGGACCTCCCATTTTGCTCCTTGTGTTTCCTGATAGCCGTAGGTTTGCCGGCTCTGCCATTCTGTAAGGCGATAGTCTCTGTAGCTCATCTCAAACTTTTGTCTACAGGCAGCATCGGAGACTGTCAAGTTTGGGATCTTGATCACAACTCGTTCTTTTATGACAGCAGGTTTGGTATATGGGCGTCGTATTCTGGTTGCGATTTGATCATCTCTGGGCTACATCTAATAACCGCCCACTCGCTACCTGCAGGTCAAAATCAGTTGCTTCATCCAGTTTTCTTTTTCATCGGTGACCAAGTTTTGATTTATGTTTAAGTGTTTGGGGTTTTACTGTTGAGCTAGTCCAGCAGACGGCGCCACTTAAACGGCACAACTACGAACTTAAGAAAGGCACGTGTAACGTTTATTCGCACCAAATTCACGTAACAGTGGAGCAGTTTGTTATTCGATAATTTACTTGTTTTACATGTATTTTTTAAATTTTTATTTGTTCGTTTATCTGTTTCGTTTTCTTCTTTAGACATGCATATAGCGCACACTTAGAATGAATGATTTTGTTGAGCATCTTTTCGTTTCTAACTATCGTTTGCGAACTCCATTTGGTTCATGGGACAAATTTAATATTTTAGCATTAAAGGTCTGGAGCTCGTTGTTTAGCCGTTTGGCATGAATTAGCGATGTATTGAGATAGATGGCGTGTGATGGATAGAGTGTATGCTGCATTGAATGGTATAGATATCGAAACAATAAGGAACCTGTTTGAGCGTGTGCATTCCATTTAACGGTATGCACGGCTTTCTCGTTGGTTATCATTGCACATCTGCGATACACTGTCTGCTTGAAGCATGCAGTCGGAGCATGTGTCGTTTTCTAGACAAAACTGAACTGATGCTAGTTTGAATTTCTTCAAGTGGTACGACGAAATTAGCATACTTGTGAGCATTGGTGCGAAATTACCACTAACTTATTCAACCTTCACCATGAGAACATACTATGCCATCTTTAATGATTCAGAAATAAGCGTACAGGTGTATAGAAAATGAGCTTTCTTTGGCTATCTGAGAATGTGCCTCATCTGAACTTTTCGACTCCCGCTGTGCTGGCTCTACATTCGTTCGTCTGTTATGCTGCAGTAATATCATTCGCTTTTCAACTCATTCCAGCAGCCAAACGTTGTGCGGATCCCCACTCAGTCTTTGTCGATAATTTCTTATATACGATATGTTGAAAATTGTTTGTATGCGATATTGCGGGTTCACTTTTCCACATGGTTACCGTTAAATTTGTTGTGTGGTGCTGAATACGCTTGTTGCTCAGCTGCAAGGCACTCAGAAGTTCTAATCGCAGGGAGGGTACTCCGCTTTAGAGTACTTTCGCAGTCTGGTTCAATATTTGTTTCATTATTTCACATTGTTTATATCATAGCCTATATGGCGTCGAATGTTATAATGTTAGAATCACCATATGTTATAACCTCGAGTTAGTCTTCTTTCGCTTATCGTTGCACCAGCGTGAGGTGCGGAGTCTAATTTGAGCGTAAAGGAGAAGGGAAGGGGGGGGGGGAAGTAGTGATAAGTGGCATCTGCAAGACGGTCAAGACAGCGGCAGACTAGATGTGAAGCGAAGCTTGTGCAAGCCCCCCACTTCCATACAGAAAGCAGGTTTTTTTTTCAGATTGTGAGGCAAGAGGGAGAACTGCTCCAAGGAGGGGTAAATTCGAGGTAACCCTGAATTCAAGGTTCTCTTTATATGCCATACTTACTCCTCCTTTTTCAAAAGAATATCAGGTTCGTTAACCTTGTAAAGTTCACCAAGTCATGACAGGGGAACGTGGAATAAGTATGACATGTAAGGAGAATCTTGAATTCAGGGTAACCTCGAATTTACCCCCTCCTTGGAGCGGTCCCCCATCGAAGCGAGGAAGTAAATTACGAGAACATTGGGGAAGACAGGTGGGGAGCGGATGCTAAATAAAGTAATGCAAAAAGCGGATAAGGACTGGGCGCGGTTCCTTTGTCATTGCTCACTTGCACCCGTTAGTTGAGAATGGTTGCAGTTTTGCGCAATTACTAGCTGCCGAATTCGTGCTTTCCCGATCGCTTTGGCGCGTTTGCTATCCGCTGCAGGACTGCAGCCCCTCAACGGCACTCGCTTGCAGCAGTAGTCATTACAGCGGTGTGTTTAAGGGTGGCGCATTTGCACTACCACGCGCGGTCACCCGCTCCACCAGCACGCATTCCCCTCTTTGTACGCACACTGACCGCCCCATCCTCACATTGCTGATTATCCTTAAGAATTGATGATTATGGAATTCTTAGCGATATGAGATGCAGATTTGATCGACTCGTTTAGGAGAAAGGGGATTAGTTTCTGGTTGCATGGATATAATCGGCTAATTATGTACAACTTCTCGTGGAAGGCTAAACTGTGAAATCAGCCACTGCATCACATCAGCAGAGGGTTTTGGATTTTTCGTCTTCTGAATTGTGGTCTTTGTTGGCGGTGGTATGTGGATGATATAGCGAGAAAAATGTTTCCTTGAAAAGTCGTTGAATTTGTTGCAAAACTGACATGAGAAGAAGTGCAAAAATACGCTTTTTATATTGCTTGCAAAAGTTCAGTTAAAAACGAAGCAAATGTAAGTCAACGACGAACGAAAGGCTTGGGCAGTAGGAGGTAATCGGTGCACCTGTAAGCATTAAGTGGAAATTCGACGCTGCAAACTATGTAGCTGTGGTTGAAGCGCTGTTACCACTTGGCGAAGCGAACACCAGTTATCTAACGAAGGGTGGTTGCTGATACGCACCCGGGTAAGACAACGTTTTCTGCACTTTCAGTTGTTATTTTTCAAAAAAAGTTGTAAAGGCTTGAGAATATTTATAATAATTTTCACGTCGCGTGTGTTTCCTTTCTATGATGTGCGAATGACTCATCATGTGCGAAGTATTCATGTGAAAACTTTAAATCCTTCGTTTTCGATGCTCAGTATCTCTTTTCACAGCGGTTGTTTTCTACATTACGGCGAAAACAATAGTAGCAATAATCAAGAGCACTTTTTTTGAAGTCATTTTTAATAGCGGCCTGCTTCGTACATGTAGTAAATGTTCCTTTATGGGGACCTCCATCTAGTTCAGTCGATTTTCGACAACAATATGTCACTAAACGTTTTTGATACCTGAGAACGTTTTAGAAAGTTCACAGTTTTCCATAACAACAAAAAATCCATAAGTTTTTCGAAGAGCAAAACTTTCTTTGAAAGACTCGATATTACTTGGATAAATGATAATCGGTCCAAAAAATTTGATGTTTCTTGAAGAGCTGTTAAGGAATTCAGTACTTCCGATTTTTTGTGCCGAAGGATTTCAGTGTTCAATATTATCCTGGAAAACGTGCAACCGATTAAACAGAATCTGAGTATTTTTCCATAAAAACCCAGAGGAAAAACGCATTTTCGATTCTACTGATTCGATTTTCTTCACGAAAAAGCTTTCAACATTAAGACCTCTATAGCACTGGTAACGTCCGGAAATTTTGTATAAACGTGAAGAAAAGTGATTTTTGCTTCACTGGAAATGCGATTCGTTCAATTTTAAAATGTTGAATTCGTAAGGAGAGTTTCGTTTGCACAAAAAAGGTACTGTTTGCAGTTTTTTTAAAGTGTGTGAATATGTTGCGTATGAATGTTATTCGAGCAGAATGAATGGTTGAAAGTGCTCTCATTGAATAGAAAGAATATAGAGCAGTGCCATTCATGAGGGGCTAGGCTGTGTTGATCACAGCTTTGCTCGGATGTCGAGGTTCTTTCTGAATCGGGCTACTTTTATGGCCAAAGAGACACTTCTTTGTATTTTTCAATAAAACTTGCGAATTTATAAACATGATTCTATCTACGTTGGCAGTCGTTGTTGAATTTCTCCTCATTTCTGTTTTTGGCTGCTCTTTTTTTTGCCTCTTTCAAAACGTTTCCTACATCGTCAACCGTCCTTCGGTTTCGTCGTTTTACAGCTCTTCCCACTCGTTCACTCGTATTGAGCTTTTCAACCTCGTCAGCCTCAGGTGGTCATGATAGTCGCAGTTCCCTGCCTAATTGCGAACTGAGATTACTAATGGTTTGATGAAAAATACTGGGAAAGAACGTAGCAGAAGGGAGGAAGGAAGAGGAAAACCAAAAGAAAGAATTGATGTCGCCAATTGACGCGGTGCTCAGCTGTTGTTACCGGGAGCGCAAACTGGGGGTTATAAGCTCAGCAATGCATTCATCATGTGATCTGCCGTTTATTGTACTACCTCGCATCACTTCATTTTTTGCTCAACCGCTTTGGAAATGCTGTTTGGTTGTGAAATTGCAGATTTGATTTATTTCTTAAATTACGATCTCGAACTTTCATCTGATCGCTTGCAATTTCTCGTGAGAACCTTGATGTCTCTAGGTTGTCTTCCAGTGAAGCCACGTTCGAACAGGTGTTGTTTAGAGCAATATGGGCACCAACAGCCTAATTTTGAAGACAGCTTTTGCGAAGCATCTCATCACCTTACGTTTCGAGCTCCTAACTGATCTCATCTAGTGGAACAAGCTGCACTCGTAATGTAAATGTTGTTTTGGTCATGACAAGCTTCGTCTGTGCATTCCCTCGAATAGTTAACAGTTTTTGCGGTTGATGCTCTCTTTATTGTATTTATCGATGAGGAGTGAGTTTAGCGGTTTTCCTTCCCGCTAGACAGTTGTTCCTATGTGATTTCACTTGTTTTCGCCGATTTCTGCGTTTTAATTTCTAGTAGCGAAATCAGTCGGTATTTTTGCCCTGCGATGCCATCCTTTCAAAGGTCACTTGTTGAAATTCTTTTGGAGATGCTGTGCTTTCCTTGTGGTGCAAGCGTAACTTTGTTTATTTTTTCAGGCGAGCCCCTCGGACAGAGCGGTCGCAGCAGCCGCAGTGGCCGATGTTGAGATGTTGCGTTTACCAAGCGATGTGCGCGAACGCCTCGCTCAGCTTGAGCTCGAACTCTCTGAAGGTTGTTCGTGAATGTTTTATGGTAGAGCGAGAACTGCTGGTTCCAATTGAGATGTAGTGCCACTCCTAGGTTAACGGGGTCTCAGATTGTAGCAAAAGAAAATCTGGTCGGTGATGGACGGATGTGGGACCTTTACTTCTGTAGGTCGAATGGAGTATGTAGCATAAACGAGCTTGCCACTGTTGTTCTAGTATTGGGTTCCACAACACTTCACTGAACCTCTTGCCTACTTTTATTGCGAATGGTAGTCGAGGATCGCAGGCCGTTTTTCACTTTACTGATTTTTGGTCGTCGAAGAGGGCCAAGAAAGATGGAACTTGAATTTCAGCTCATTCATCAAAACAAGTACAAACACTGATATCTGGAGCGGAAATGACGGAGAGCAAAATTTTTTAATAGTCGAAGAAAGAGAAGAGAAGGCTGAGGTTGCGGATGGATGCAGCTGGAGGTTGGATGTAGAAATTAGATCGATGTGGGGAGGAGGGGGATGCGGAGGGGAATGAGCCGGGAGTAGGTTTTCTTTTGTTGTTTCCTTTTTTTGGTTGTTTTAAGCTGTTTTTTCACGCCGCTATATTTGCTGATTCCGTTTTTCTTGACGCTCACTGTAAACAGTTATTCATGAAAGATGACAAAGAAAATAGTGCCATTTCATCTGTTCCTGCCGACTGCTGAGGAAGAGTTTTTGGCTTGCTTCTACATCGCAGGTGATATCCAGCTAACGATTTGTGGCGTTACAGGTGACATAACGCAAAAAGGATACGACAAGAAGCGGCAGCAGTTGCTAGCACCGTTCGTGAATTCGCAGACTAATGGTATTTCCTTGTAGTAATTTCCTCTTTCTCTTTCCCACCGTTCGCTTTTCAATGTTTGCAAAGTTGGAGGCGTTGTTTTTAGCCGATTATTTAATCTTCCAAACTAATTTTTGCATTAGCGTTGATTTTACCAGTCGCGGGTCTCCTCGATTTCCTCGCCATCTCAGTCGTATTTTTGTTTTAATCACATCCATCCTCAGAGCTTTAAAAAGCCTTACGTGTTCAAAGTCGAGACCTCGCTTGTTGTGGAGGAAATGAAACCATTTTTTTCTTCAGCATCCGTAAACCCTCGTAAGAAATGCCACATCGCTCGGGCTGTATAAAAAGTACACTACGAAGTATTTGTGCTGTTGTTCTCTGCTTCTGTTTTTCAATTGCTATAGGGATGATAAACTTTACAAATCTTTATGCGCTTTGATTGAGTCAGCATGTTGTTGCGCGCATAAAAGGAATTGAAGCTTTTTCCTTCTTTGGGCACCGTTCTTTTCATTTCTGAAAGGCAGCCGACTGAAGCAGGAAAAAATTTTTAAAAAAACCATTCGCATTGACCTATGACACGGTAAACTTTGTGAATGCCATTTTTATGTGCCAATAATAGAAATTTTATGCTTCGGATCACACAACGGTTCATTGCTGAACTTTAGTTCTCAAATGTTTTTTTCTGCAGGAGGTAAGGCTACGGCAAGCCCAAAAACAAAAGCACATAGGCGCCACCAACGAAGACTCACACGAGATGAATCTCGGTTCCATTCAGGTGATCTTTCAGTGCTGTTTTTGTCGTTGGAATCTAATGTATCGGGCGGGCATCTTTTCCTGCCTGCTCTCCTTCCCTCTGTCGCTTCCTCTTTTGTTGTCATAGTTCCTTTTAACGGAGATGAGCGGGCAGAGACATTTTTTTATTTCCTGAATCTAAAGCCTTCGAATCAAAAACGTCCTTCCATTTATCGTCAAAGGCTGCCTTTCTCTCACCTTGTTAGCTTTCAGCATCAAACGTAGGCAAGTGATAGTAGCAGCAAGTAACAGTAGTATCGGCAGCTGTCGCCGATGGGGTTATTATCAGTGCCACTAATGGCGAGTATTAGTGTAGGGACTGGGTATTACTGGAAGTAACAGTCGGCAGTATTGGAATAAACGAGCAATAGGTAGCAGTAGTGGTAGGTGAGTAGATTAGTACCCTCAGTGGTAAGTGGGTATTACGTAGTTGTAATAATGTCATGAAGTAGGTGGCAAGTGATAGTATTACCTACATTCATCGTTGCAGTAGTAGCGCCAGTAGTGATAGTGAACATTTTTGGTTATTTTAATTACTGTTCGAAGCAGAGTGTGGAGTAATACTAGTGCAGAACGGGTTTTCACTTGGACTCAGGAGGGGGAATTTCGCTGAGAGAGCCTTCTTCCTGTATAGATGGGTGGATGGGCGAGGGAGGAGGTGAAGAAGGCTTCTGTGCCCTTCCACGCCATCAGGCATCGTGTCGATTCTATTATGCAGTGATTTTAAATTCAACTGAATGAACTTTCAGTATTTTGTCGTTTTGAGAGGAAGAGGAGGGGGGGGGGGGGGGGGGGGAGAGACCGGCAAAAAATTCTCATAATCCTTTCGAAATGCTCATTTATTTGTAGAATCGACGTTTTATTCTAATCAAATAAAAGAGTGCTCTTTCGATTTACAAATAGCACTCGCAGCGATTGTTGTAGAAGTGGAAATTTCCTATTACAGTATGATAACACGTAGTATGCCCGATTTGCATACGTTCGCACTGTGTGGAGATCGATTCGATTTTATAACGTCCGATGGATTAATGGCTATTGCACGATTGTCGGCACTCACCGATTTATCGTGAGCATGTTATTTTGTCTGTTGAAATTCGACATCTTGGTCCTACATGGAATGTCTTCGAAACTATCCTTTTGCAGATTGTCTTCCTGGAGAATTTTTTTGTGAATAGCCTTAAGCGATTGCATAAGCATCTGTTGACAGATTACTGTAATTCGCATAAACTTTGTTATATCTATGGTTTTTTTTCTTCCCGCGGGCATCTTTTGTTGTGTGGTGCTGAATACGCTTGTTGCTCAGCTGCAAGGCACTCAGAAGTTCTAATCGCAGGGAGGGTACTCCGCTTTAGAGTACTTTCGCAGTCTGGTTCAATATTTGTTTCATTATTTCACATTGTTTATATCATAGCCTATATGGCGTCGAATGTTATAATGTTAGAATCACCATATGTTATAACCTCGAGTTAGTCTTCTTTCGCTTATCGTTGCACCAGCGTGAGGTGCGGAGTCTAATTTGAGCGTAAAGGAGAAGGGAAGGGGGGGGGGGAAGTAGTGATAAGTGGCATCTGCAAGACGGTCAAGACAGCGGCAGACTAGATGTGAAGCGAAGCTTGTGCAAGCCCCCCACTTCCATACAGAAAGCAGGTTTTTTTTCAGATTGTGAGGCAAGAGGGAGAAACTGCTCCAAGGAGGGGTAAATTCGAGGTAACCCTGAATTCAAGGTTCTCTTTATATGCCATACTTACTCCTCCTTTTTCAAAAGAATATCAGGTTCGTTAACCTTGTAAAGTTCACCAAGTCATGACAGGGGAACGTGGAATAAGTATGACATGTAAGGAGAATCTTGAATTCAGGGTAACCTCGAATTTACCCCCTCCTTGGAGCGGTCCCCCATCGAAGCGAGGAAGTAAATTACGAGAACATTGGGGAAGACAGGTGGGGAGCGGATGCTAAATAAAGTAATGCAAAAAGCGGATAAGGACTGGGCGCGGTTCCTTTGTCATTGCTCACTTGCACCCGTTAGTTGAGAATGGTTGCAGTTTTGCGCAATTACTAGCTGCCGAATTCGTGCTTTCCCGATCGCTTTGGCGCGTTTGCTATCCGCTGCAGGACTGCAGCCCCTCAACGGCACTCGCTTGCAGCAGTAGTCATTACAGCGGTGTGTTTAAGGGTGGCGCATTTGCACTACCACGCGCGGTCAACCGCTCCACCAGCACGCATTCCCCTCTTTGTACGCACACTGACCGCCCCATCCTCACATTGCTGATTATCCTTAAGAATTGATGATTATGGAATTCTTAGCGATATGAGATGCAGATTTGATCGACTCGTTTAGGAGAAAGGGGATTAGTTTCTGGTTGCATGGATATAATCGGCTAATTATGTACAACTTCTCGTGGAAGGCTAAACTGTGAAATCAGCCACTGCATCACATCAGCAGAGGGTTTTGGATTTTTCGTCTTCTGAATTGTGGTCTTTGTTGGCGGTGGTATGTGGATGATATAGCGAGAAAAATGTTTCCTTGAAAAGTCGTTGAATTTGTTGCAAAACTGACATGAGAAGAAGTGCAAAAATACGCTTTTTATATTGCTTGCAAAAGTTCAGTTAAAAACGAAGCAAATGTAAGTCAACGACGAACGAAAGGCTTGGGCAGTAGGAGGTAATCGGTGCACCTGTAAGCATTAAGTGGAAATTCGACGCTGCAAACTATGTAGCTGTGGTTGAAGCGCTGTTACCACTTGGCGAAGCGAACACCAGTTATCTAACGAAGGGTGGTTGCTGATACGCACCCGGGTAAGACAACGTTTTCTGCACTTTCAGTTGTTATTTTTCAAAAAAAGTTGTAAAGGCTTGAGAATATTTATAATAATTTTCACGTCGCGTGTGTTTCCTTTCTATGATGTGCGAATGACTCATCATGTGCGAAGTATTCATGTGAAAACTTTAAATCCTTCGTTTTCGATGCTCAGTATCTCTTTTCACAGCGGTTGTTTTCTACATTACGGCGAAAACAATAGTAGCAATAATCAAGAGCACTTTTTTTGAAGTCATTTTTAATAGCGGCCTGCTTCGTACATGTAGTAAATGTTCCTTTATGGGGACCTCCATCTAGTTCAGTCGATTTTCGACAACAATATGTCACTAAACGTTTTTGATACCTGAGAACGTTTTAGAAAGTTCACAGTTTTCCATAACAACAAAAAATCCATAAGTTTTTCGAAGAGCAAAACTTTCTTTGAAAGACTCGATATTACTTGGATAAATGATAATCGGTCCAAAAAATTTGATGTTTCTTGAAGAGCTGTTAAGGAATTCAGTACTTCCGATTTTTTGTGCCGAAGGATTTCAGTGTTCAATATTATCCTGGAAAACGTGCAACCGATTAAACAGAATCTGAGTATTTTTCCATAAAAACCCAGAGGAAAAACGCATTTTCGATTCTACTGATTCGATTTTCTTCACGAAAAAGCTTTCAACATTAAGACCTCTATAGCACTGGTAACGTCCGGAAATTTTGTATAAACGTGAAGAAAAGTGATTTTTGCTTCACTGGAAATGCGATTCGTTCAATTTTAAAATGTTGAATTCGTAAGGAGAGTTTCGTTTGCACAAAAAAGGTACTGTTTGCAGTTTTTTTAAAGTGTGTGAATATGTTGCGTATGAATGTTATTCGAGCAGAATGAATGGTTGAAAGTGCTCTCATTGAATAGAAAGAATATAGAGCAGTGCCATTCATGAGGGGCTAGGCTGTGTTGATCACAGCTTTGCTCGGATGTCGAGGTTCTTTCTGAATCGGGCTACTTTTATGGCCAAAGAGACACTTCTTTGTATTTTTCAATAAAACTTGCGAATTTATAAACATGATTCTATCTACGTTGGCAGTCGTTGTTGAATTTCTCCTCATTTCTGTTTTTGGCTGCTCTTTTTTTTGCCTCTTTCAAAACGTTTCCTACATCGTCAACCGTCCTTCGGTTTCGTCGTTTTACAGCTCTTCCCACTCGTTCACTCGTATTGAGCTTTTCAACCTCGTCAGCCTCAGGTGGTCATGATAGTCGCAGTTCCCTGCCTAATTGCGAACTGAGATTACTAATGGTTTGATGAAAAATACTGGGAAAGAACGTAGCAGAAGGGAGGAAGGAAGAGGAAAACCAAAAGAAAGAATTGATGTCGCCAATTGACGCGGTGCTCAGCTGTTGTTACCGGGAGCGCAAACTGGGGGTTATAAGCTCAGCAATGCATTCATCATGTGATCTGCCGTTTATTGTACTACCTCGCATCACTTCATTTTTTGCTCAACCGCTTTGGAAATGCTGTTTGGTTGTGAAATTGCAGATTTGATTTATTTCTTAAATTACGATCTCGAACTTTCATCTGATCGCTTGCAATTTCTCGTGAGAACCTTGATGTCTCTAGGTTGTCTTCCAGTGAAGCCACGTTCGAACAGGTGTTGTTTAGAGCAATATGGGCACCAACAGCCTAATTTTGAAGACAGCTTTTGCGAAGCATCTCATCACCTTACGTTTCGAGCTCCTAACTGATCTCATCTAGTGGAACAAGCTGCACTCGTAATGTAAATGTTGTTTTGGTCATGACAAGCTTCGTCTGTGCATTCCCTCGAATAGTTAACAGTTTTTGCGGTTGATGCTCTCTTTATTGTATTTATCGATGAGGAGTGAGTTTAGCGGTTTTCCTTCCCGCTAGACAGTTGTTCCTATGTGATTTCACTTGTTTTCGCCGATTTCTGCGTTTTAATTTCTAGTAGCGAAATCAGTCGGTATTTTTGCCCTGCGATGCCATCCTTTCAAAGGTCACTTGTTGAAATTCTTTTGGAGATGCTGTGCTTTCCTTGTGGTGCAAGCGTAACTTTGTTTATTTTTTCAGGCGAGCCCCTCGGACAGAGCGGTCGCAGCAGCCGCAGTGGCCGATGTTGAGATGTTGCGTTTACCAAGCGATGTGCGCGAACGCCTCGCTCAGCTTGAGCTCGAACTCTCTGAAGGTTGTTCGTGAATGTTTTATGGTAGAGCGAGAACTGCTGGTTCCAATTGAGATGTAGTGCCACTCCTAGGTTAACGGGGTCTCAGATTGTAGCAAAAGAAAATCTGGTCGGTGATGGACGGATGTGGGACCTTTACTTCTGTAGGTCGAATGGAGTATGTAGCATAAACGAGCTTGCCACTGTTGTTCTAGTATTGGGTTCCACAACACTTCACTGAACCTCTTGCCTACTTTTATTGCGAATGGTAGTCGAGGATCGCAGGCCGTTTTTCACTTTACTGATTTTTGGTCGTCGAAGAGGGCCAAGAAAGATGGAACTTGAATTTCAGCTCATTCATCAAAACAAGTACAAACACTGATATCTGGAGCGGAAATGACGGAGAGCAAAATTTTTTAATAGTCGAAGAAAGAGAAGAGAAGGCTGAGGTTGCGGATGGATGCAGCTGGAGGTTGGATGTAGAAATTAGATCGATGTGGGGAGGAGGGGGATGCGGAGGGGAATGAGCCGGGAGTAGGTTTTCTTTTGTTGTTTCCTTTTTTTGGTTGTTTTAAGCTGTTTTTTCACGCCGCTATATTTGCTGATTCCGTTTTTCTTGACGCTCACTGTAAACAGTTATTCATGAAAGATGACAAAGAAAATAGTGCCATTTCATCTGTTCCTGCCAACTGCTGAGGAAGAGTTTTTGGCTTGCTTCTACATCGCAGGTGATATCCAGCTAACGATTTGTGGCGTTACAGGTGACATAACGCAAAAAGGATACGACAAGAAGCGGCAGCAGTTGCTAGCACCGTTCGTGAATTCGCAGACTAATGGTATTTCCTTGTAGTAATTTCCTCTTTCTCTTTCCCACCGTTCGCTTTTCAATGTTTGCAAAGTTGGAGGCGTTGTTTTTAGCCGATTATTTAATCTTCCAAACTAATTTTTGCATTAGCGTTGATTTTACCAGTCGCGGGTCTCCTCGATTTCCTCGCCATCTCAGTCGTATTTTTGTTTTAATCACATCCATCCTCAGAGCTTTAAAAAGCCTTACGTGTTCAAAGTCGAGACCTCGCTTGTTGTGGAGGAAATGAAACCATTTTTTTCTTCAGCATCCGTAAACCCTCGTAAGAAATGCCACATCGCTCGGGCTGTATAAAAAGTACACTACGAAGTATTTGTGCTGTTGTTCTCTGCTTCTGTTTTTCAATTGCTATAGGGATGATAAACTTTACAAATCTTTATGCGCTTTGATTGAGTCAGCATGTTGTTGCGCGCATAAAAGGAATTGAAGCTTTTTCCTTCTTTGGGCACCGTTCTTTTCATTTCTGAAAGGCAGCCGACTGAAGCAGGAAAAAATTTTTAAAAAAACCATTCGCATTGACCTATGACACGGTAAACTTTGTGAATGCCATTTTTATGTGCCAATAATAGAAATTTTATGCTTCGGATCACACAACGGTTCATTGCTGAACTTTAGTTCTCAAATGTTTTTTTCTGCAGGAGGTAAGGCTACGGCAAGCCCAAAAACAAAAGCACATAGGCGCCACCAACGAAGACTCACACGAGATGAATCTCGGTTCCATTCAGGTGATCTTTCAGTGCTGTTTTTGTCGTTGGAATCTAATGTATCGGGCGGGCATCTTTTCCTGCCTGCTCTCCTTCCCTCTGTCGCTTCCTCTTTTGTTGTCATAGTTCCTTTTAACGGAGATGAGCGGGCAGAGACATTTTTTTATTTCCTGAATCTAAAGCCTTCGAATCAAAAACGTCCTTCCATTTATCGTCAAAGGCTGCCTTTCTCTCACCTTGTTAGCTTTCAGCATCAAACGTAGGCAAGTGATAGTAGCAGCAAGTAACAGTAGTATCGGCAGCTGTCGCCGATGGGGTTATTATCAGTGCCACTAATGGCGAGTATTAGTGTAGGGACTGGGTATTACTGGAAGTAACAGTCGGCAGTATTGGAATAAACGAGCAATAGGTAGCAGTAGTGGTAGGTGAGTAGATTAGTACCCTCAGTGGTAAGTGGGTATTACGTAGTTGTAATAATGTCATGAAGTAGGTGGCAAGTGATAGTATTACCTACATTCATCGTTGCAGTAGTAGCGCCAGTAGTGATAGTGAACATTTTTGGTTATTTTAATTACTGTTCGAAGCAGAGTGTGGAGTAATACTAGTGCAGAACGGGTTTTCACTTGGACTCAGGAGGGGGAATTTCGCTGAGAGAGCCTTCTTCCTGTATAGATGGGTGGATGGGCGAGGGAGGAGGTGAAGAAGGCTTCTGTGCCCTTCCACGCCATCAGGCATCGTGTCGATTCTATTATGCAGTGATTTTAAATTCAACTGAATGAACTTTCAGTATTTTGTCGTTTTGAGAGGAAGAGGAGGGGGGGGGGGGGGGGGGGGAGAGACCGGCAAAAAATTCTCATAATCCTTTCGAAATGCTCATTTATTTGTAGAATCGACGTTTTATTCTAATCAAATAAAAGAGTGCTCTTTCGATTTACAAATAGCACTCGCAGCGATTGTTGTAGAAGTGGAAATTTCCTATTACAGTATGATAACACGTAGTATGCCCGATTTGCATACGTTCGCACTGTGTGGAGATCGATTCGATTTTATAACGTCCGATGGATTAATGGCTATTGCACGATTGTCGGCACTCACCGATTTATCGTGAGCATGTTATTTTGTCTGTTGAAATTCGACATCTTGGTCCTACATGGAATGTCTTCGAAACTATCCTTTTGCAGATTGTCTTCCTGGAGAATTTTTTTGTGAATAGCCTTAAGCGATTGCATAAGCATCTGTTGACAGATTACTGTAATTCGCATAAACTTTGTTATATCTATGGTTTTTTTTCTTCCCGCGGGCATCT
>JPKZ01001948.1:430120-451685 GCA_000803305.1 Toxocara canis
GGGGGGTTCATCTATCGTCTTTAAAAAATATTGCTTTTAATTTCTTTCTCATGAAGCCACATGCTGATACTGCAACGGGAATCACTGGGAAATTAATTCAACTTAATGATGTTTTGAAATGTTAGTTTGGATGAGGACGAGCTTAGAGAAAAGATTGGCGATTCTCTAATTTAGGCACTTCATGCTGCCTATGTTGTTTTGGCATTAGGCAGCCGCAAATCATGACCAGAACAGGAATAGGAAGCTGCTCATCTTTCACGACCGAATTTCAGTTATATATATGCGCAGTCTTATTTTATCGCTTTATTGTTCTAATCCAGATGAGAAAAGAAGAGCTGAATTCGTTGTAGTAGAATAATCTCTTGTGGTAACTGAAGCGTCAGATGTGTATAACATATAGCCCCGAGTTTACAGGTTTATCCAAACACCGAGCCGTTGTCCTTTCTGGTTGCATTTTACGGGTGTCTGATCGCTGGCGTCATTCCAGTGCCCGTCGAGGTTCCACTAACCAAACGGGTATGTTCAGTTTCTCCTCATTGCTCGATCATTTTTTTACTAACATAGTTCCATATTGGGAAACAAGAACTCCACACAGCGTGTAAGGAATTTCTTAAACCATACCTGACCAACTGCTTTTCTTTCTAGCCTTGTGCTTCTCCCATTGCTTTCGCGTCTGTTGTTTTTCGTATCTCTTGCATCCTGTGCGATAGTGTTCGGCCAATCACTCGTACTGTTCTGAATGAATTTAATGAGCGCGTGAGAAGAGAATTGCGCCATCAAAAAACAAATGAAAAGAAAATCAATTTTCTTCAATCGAGGATTGCTGGCGAGGTCGGACAGCGAAGCTTTTTGTAGATGGGTGTTGCTGCAGTTCGCCTGGAACGTAACGAGAGGTTGGCATAATCTGGGGTTGTCACTTGACTACCTTATTGTGACAAGTACTGTAATACTGTATTCGTAAAGGGTTTATCAGTTGCTGCTTTTTATTCTTAATTGCATGGCATTAATTTGGTCGGGCTCTTCGATAGGATGTCTGTAATGTACGAGTGTGGGGGAGGTGTGTAAAGAGGGGTGGTCAGCGCAGTAGTGGAGGGAGGGGAAAAGAGAAGAAACTCACAAGAATAGTACGAAGGTCCGGCGGTAAGAGGGGAGAGTATCATTTGTGTTTGTGAAGAAACTGCTGCATCCAGATTCCCATACTGGAGTGATGTCAGGGATTTCGGAATTTGGGAAAGAAATATAGCAAATTTTGTTAGTGCGGGTGATTGGCTACATAAGGCAGAAGGGAACAAACTCCGTTAGGGTTCGAATGACGATGGCTGCGAACCTGCTGTGCATACTTTGAACCAATTTGAGTAGTTGGTGATTTAAGGATGCTGGTATCCAGCAGTTGGGCTTCCTGTTGGGCAGCTGTGGTGTGAAAGTGGCGTTGACATCGGATGTTTGCTACAAAGGTCTTCCGAAGCGCTCGGCGTCGGGGCACACAAATGCCTCTGGCATGGCATTGGCGGGCAGCGAAGTGGTCGATTTCAAAGGGTGGCCAAGACTCGTTTGGCTCATCACCGAACACTTGGCTCGTTTACGTTTGTTCAGCTTGTCATTTTTGCAAATCTAGTTCACTGCACTTTTTTTCTAAGAATTCTGTGAAGTGCTACACCTTTTTCAATAAATTAAGTCCATTTTGGAAATTTTGCCTGATTTTGGCAGTTGTTCATGTTTTCAACCAGAGTAACAAGCGCTACTGAGGATACTATTCCGAGTCTGCTCATTTTTCTGTGGACAGGTTTTTTGGTTTTCAAATTAATGGGCTTTTTCAAACGTGTTATTAATCACCTGCATGAATTTTGGGAAAGGACGACGAAGAACGAGAAAGAAAACAATTGAATGATAATATGCTGACGAGAATTTATGTACGGGCGAATTTAGTAGTTTGTAAATTTGGTTAACGTGACTGGATTATAATTTCAGAGTAAGCCATCGAAGGATTGGGCTGCGCCACCGAGGTTGACGGACGAATCGGTTGCGTACGTCGAGTACACGACCGACCGAGAAGGCAGTGTGAAAGGGGTGTGCATGACACGACAAGCCATGCTAGCACATTGCAGGTAATTGTGCGCTGCGAGAATGTATTGCGCTTCAGGAATTTGCTATCAGGATCAGTCTGTCGCGATGGCAGTTGTGGTTCATAAATCTTTTATCCTTTACTAGGATGTTTGTATGGGATATTGATGGATGCGGATGTGTACAGTGGGCGTGTTCATAATTCCAATTCCTCCTCACCAATCTCTCCTTCCCTGAAAAAAAAAAGAAAAAAAAAACGAAATTCGTCGTGCTGGATTGGAGGGCATCGAGATACCACGATACCGGATTGAATGTGGCAAATATCTGTCGTTTCTTGTTGCTGTCACAGCTGCATTGCCAGTTTAAGTAATGACGTTGCCTTGCTTGAGCTGAATTATAGAAGAATCGAACTGCACAATTCATCAAAAGGCTTGACGTTAAAAAAAGAGACAGAGAAGGAATGAGGAAGATAAGCTGAGACGATTGCAAATACTTTTCTGTTTGGCATCACAGTCGCGATAAGGAATGAAGCGCGCCTTGGCAGCATGATATATTCGGTCTCAATGTTTTAGTTTGTTTTTTGTGGTCCTTTTTTTTTGATGAATGATTATCAAATATAAGTTGAATCGGTTAATATTGACTTTTTTTTGGATGCGGACAACGATTAAAAATTTGGTTGAATTGCGATATGGTTGGATGAAGGCTGTGCCACTTTCTGTACTCAGTTATGAGCTTTTTTTTTTTTCGTTTAGTGAAGTACGTTAGTTTAGAGGGAAAGAAATTGTTTCTTCTTATCTGTTTTTAACGAGAGTTCGTTTATAGACATTTTTTGATCTCGGGATTGTATGCTTAAATAAATATACTATGCACATAGGCATTGTAATGGAATATGCTGGCGTAAACATTAAACTTCCAAACGAATATGAAACTGAAATCTCATTCCGTTACTGCCTTTGTTTGGACTATTCAGTTGATTTAAACGATAGGTTTGCAGATCGATAACGATGGCGATGGGTTACACGGAATTCGAAACAATGGTATCAGTGCTGGATTTTAAACGCGAAGCGGGCCTTTGGCATTCTGTTTTGACGGTTCGTGTCATTTTATTTACAATGTGTAAATTGTGAAAAGTTCGCATTTCAAGTGCAGCATGTGAAAATAATGGGTAGATGGTTTTGTTACGCTGACATCTTTTATTCACAAATTTTAGGCATTCACCAATTTTGACGCAAATTTTCCTGTTAGGCGAAATCTGCTTGTCAGTCTTTGCTCTCTTTTTTTTTTTTTTTTGATGTTCAATGCATTATGTGTTTGGTACGATCTCTTAAGAACGACGTGAAAATTCGATTTTTGCGTGATCTTATTGGGTCAAGATTGGGTCAAGAAAATCATTTGTTGCGCTGGCACTGTCCGCGATTTTCTTTACACATTTCAGCTGAAGATCCACAGCACAAATTGAAACGAAGTTTACTAAAAGGTTGTGGTTCGATTCTGCAGGGACCGTCACTTGACGAGAAGGCAGTTCTTTCAGATTCCTGCTCCCCGATTTTTCAGCTGGCCTTCCACCCCCTCCCACCCCCTTTACCCCCTTTCATGCTAGATTGTCGCTTGCTGGAGTATTTGCAGTGTCAGCCACTACTTCCTTATGTTTTCGTGCTTTTCCTCTTCCTTTATAAATCGTTCCTTCACGAATTCATTTCCGGGCCAACTCGCTACCTGACAGGGAACTTCCCGACCTCTGCGCTTTGTAAATTCACAAAAGCGTCTGTTTTTTGAGGGCGATTGCTTGACGTTTTGCCATTCTTTGGCCCAAATTGGATTCACCATCTGCTTGCCATATGCTTACCACTTTTGTGATGGTGATCAAGCTCTCTTTTTCCGCCCTCTCCATCGTCCGCGCTTCATGATATCTCGAAAATGCGTCTTTAAGGCTCATGAAATTTCATAATTTTTTGACATTCGCGGACCAAGTTTGGGACGTCTCTGTCTTTCAGGTCAGTTCGCGATTTGGCTGGAAATTGTTAGGCGAAACTGATCTTCGACGGAGACCTCCGATGAATTTGCCCCTTTCCCGTCATCCCTCCCAACCTTCCTCACCTTTCTTCTTCAGCTTCTAGCAAATCGCAGCTCGGCTTTTTGGACAAGGTCAATTGTCCCATTCTCCCACCCATCTTTACCCCCTCCGCCCTCACCTCCTGACTTCCCCTCCTTTCCTCCACCTCTCTCAGCCAGGCAGTTCCCTGCTTATCTATTTCTTCGGTAACCTTCCATCTTCCTCGGCGAATAGCTTCGTGATAAGGTTTATTCTGCTCCCCCCTTGATTGGAGATTGCTCATTACGGAATTGTTCTAGACCTTCAGGCGCCCTTTGTGAACATTTGATTTCTGAGAAGAAGAAAATATCTGCAAAAGTTTGTTTATGTAAATGGGTGTTATGTTTTGACTAACTTAAGCTAGTGATATTTGATATTTTGCATTGGATTTGAATGCAATAGCTGCCAGTTTATTATGGCTTAGCATTCGATGTGTAGCCGTAATTGCTAAACGGAAAAGAAAGCGATGTGTTAGTTGATGTGCAGAGCAAGGCGAGGTAGTTTACGAAATAATGTTGGGTATATTTTCTCTACTATGAGCGATACAGAACACTGAGTGCGAAAGAGTAGTCTCGTAATGTGCGATGCTTGTGTTGTCTGCTGTGTGTCGTGGAAAAATGCGGCGAGGGTGACAGCATTCAGTCAGTTTTCAGAGTGTTTTCGCTGGTCTCCGAGTAATCTTTGTGCCGTACTCGCTGATGAAAATAAATCCAGCGTCGTGGATGTTGATGGTTACCAGATACCAAGGTTAGCTGCTTAAAGCTTTAATACGACCATCCTTACAACCTCTCTAGCCCCGTTAAGTGTCAATTTACAAAGAACGAACAAGTAAGTCAAAGGTGAATGAGGAACATTCGTGGACGCAACAGTCCTAGTGAAGTTATGAATGCATATTGGCGTTTGTTTGTCATGTTTCTGCTTTAATCGCTGATAGGCGTCAGGCCCGTAGGCTGGATTGTCATTTGAGGGAAAAGGAGCGGAGGGAGCAAAGGGAGGGAGTCGAAAGACTTAATCGGTATAATTGAAGGAAAGAACGTCGCGGAGAAAAAATTAAAAACGTACTTGGGGAGTGGCATCAAATAAGGTCAATTTCACTCATGAATTCGGAAATATTTTTCTCCGAAATTCTGCACGCATGGGGCGGGGAACGATAGCGCCAATCCCAAAAGAAAAAATAGCGCCATCGTTTTTTTTTGTTTTTTTTCTTAAAATTTTTCGGTGAAAATCTCAACGTTATTTTTCAATAACTCATGCTTCATAACGCTGTATTTCTTCGTTTTCATCCATGTCGCGTTCAAATCTGTCACTTGCATTCAATCTTTCGATGACTAACACAGCTGTTTCTTTTTCCCGCTTCCGTCGTTTGAAGGGGTTATTCCCAATACTCTCTCCTGGTGAATTGGAGCGGTGAACCCTGGCATTGCCTTTCGCCTACATATGGACCTAGTAAAGTTAATCTGTCACCTCATCAGAATGACGAACATCTTGAATAGTGGGTTGCGTTCATCATGGGTACAGTATGCAGCTGCTTGGGCCATTTCAGAAAAATCTCGATAAAACAGTTGGCTAAGCATTTCCCAGTAGAGATTGGAGGAAGTTGGGGAAGGAGGAAGGGGAAATTCAGTCACTAAACTGTAACTAAGGTTTCAAGAAATTTGCGATTTTCTGGATGAAATAAGCGTGCTCATGATCAAATGAACTGTTCGAAGTTTTGCTCAATCTATTTTTCGCATAGAAACCAACTCTAGCCGCAAAACGAGAAAAGCTTCGTAGCTGCAGCCAACGGAGAGCGTCTGGCTCGATTTGAGATTGCAGAGAAAGCCTCCATATGCGCTATTATATTATGTTGTGCAAAGGTACAGTACATATTTGTACCAAATCGAAAGCCACGTGTTCATGACAGTGCACTCATTTCGCTTTTTTTTACTAATACGAGCACGTCCTTACTGGTGTTTCTGTGCTTGGCACAATTTACCAATAATTGTACTTTAGTTCCCGTGTTGTTATTTCATTTCGCTTTTTTTTTTACTAATACGAGTACGTCCTTACTGGTGTTTCTGTGCTTGGCACAATTTACCAATAATTGTACTTTAGTTCCCATGTTGTTATGCCAAGCTTTTTAAGCGGGAACGTTTTGGCTCTGTTTTAGACATTGTTTTTCTACCGTGCATCCCAGTTTTTTAAAGATTTCCCGGGCTTCTTTCCGTTTAAAATGACCCTAGAAGGAAAAAAAAGGCAGGAAGCACCTAGCCATAAGTGGCTGAGTCATTGTATGAGAGCGCCAGCAACGCACACAATAACCGAAATATTTGAAGAGGGCTCGATTGAAATAAGAAAACCGGTGCATTTCTGAATCATCGTTTCTCAGCCGTACTCTCTGTTGAGAGCATGTTTTTCTAATGTGTTGATGCGCCTTGGCAAATTTGCAGTTTTACAAGGTAATGTGGCGACTCTGTGTCTGTATGCTTGTACCGTCGTGTCCGGTAGTTTTAAACTGGAAACCACTGAAGCTTGATCTGGACCTCTTGGAGTCATCTCCCACACTCAATTTTACACCATTTCGCCGAGTCGTGGAGAAGTAATCCGATTTCAGGGGAATAAATTAACTTATACACGGTTGCAGTGAAGTGCGTGGCAGTATATTTGTTTCGGGTGATGTCTGTTATTTCTTCGGAACTTGCTGTTTTAAATAATTTGACTACAGGGAACTGCTCACGTTACGATAAATTTAAGTAAGTTGGTTACATGGAACCGCTCACATTAGAATCGAAAGTGTATACGGTGCAGTGCATATACACATGCATTGAGCGGTGGTATGTACTTAGTACAGTTTTTGTGTTAGTGATGGTGTTCCCAAGCACCTTCGCATTTTTTGCAGTGGATAAAAGTATAATACATTGTTTATTCTTCTGAGAAAGTAGGGTCCTTCGGGATTCTATTAAAAAATCGTGGGAATGGCCACTATTTCTGTGGAACTGCGAGGAGGCTTGTGGTAGGTGATTCGACTCTGTGAGTTAGCGTTTGTGCTAATGGGCAAGGCACATGAGAATAAGATTTTCAGCGAAGAGTGCATTGGTGAAATCGCGAGATCTGCACTGGGGTTTGCTGGCTACTCGAGACCACAAAGACATAAACCTGTCGTCTCTGCGAAGCGTCCTTGTGGCTGATGGTGCAAATCCATGGTCTCTGTCGTCATGTGACCAATTCACTGCCGCATTCCAGTCGAAAGGTCTTCGACCAGATGCACTTTGTCCGTGCGCCGGATCTTCAGAAACAGGGACGATTTCATTAAGGAGGTATTTTGAGTCTTTATATCTTTACTTTACATCGTTACGCGAAACTGCCATTGCGTTCAGAATAAAGAATTAATAATAATGCATGGACAGAGAATGGAAATATGAGATCGGTGGGGTTGGCTGAAACAGATAAAGATATAGGGTAGGGTACATGCCTATTTTCACTTAAACTTTCTCGTTACGCTCAGGCTTTTAAGGCGGTTGAGTGGCTTTTTAAAACTTGGCAGATAAAAATGTTGCTTCTTTATGTGGTAGCTGAGTTAAGTATGAGTATTTATTAGAAGGAATCTGAGCACGACGGATTGAGATTTATGGTTTTTGTTTGGCATTACACTGACGCTCTGAGGGAGCGGAGAAGGAACATTGTGGTGGGCTCATCGTTGACCCGTCAAGTGAGCTAACGAGGTTGTGGCAGCGTTCGTCGTTTAAAAACGACATTCATATACCTGAAAAAGGTACCATAAGAGGTCACGAAGGTCAAACGATTCGCAACACATCAACTAACATTTAGCATTATTAAGACGTTCATTTCTCTGGTTTTTTAAAAATTTTTACTACCTTTATAGCGTGCCCGATAGCGCAGCTATCAATTATACTTTCATTTGAGGCCGTCGACACCAGATACTGCGAGCAACACGGCGCGCGGGGTCCTTTCCATGTCTGCTCTGAGTCACTCTGTAGTCCGGGTTGACCAGGAAAATTCGCTCACATCGCTTACCCTACAGGTAGTCGTTCTCATTTTGTAGAGGCCTGCTTTACTAAACTTAAACCAGCTGTATGTCGACGTTTTGCAGTATCTTTTCGCTACCCTTTCACTCGCATCACACTCGTTTTTCTGTGATTTTTTAAACAGTAGGAATACTTCTCCTCTACCATTTCTCAATGTTTGGTTTTGAATCTTTGCGTTAGCCCTCACCCAGGCCGGCTTACTTAAGGCGATACGGTACAGAATAGAGGGAAGTCCCATTTTGAATTCTACCCTCTATTCCATCCCTTTCGTCTAATACCTGTAAATATTTTAATTAGGCGTGAACGACAAATGAGGTTGCTTGCATTTACTCCCTTTTTTTTAAGGACTGAATTTTAGGTGCATCTTTGTGAGGCGTTAATTTGATATGTGCATGAAGGGCAATTTTGGTGACAGTAGGGAAGAGAGAGCTGCGCGTACCCGTCAAACCATTTTCACTAGGACGTGGCGTGAAGAGAACGAAGAATCAGCCATTTCATTATTTCAAGCAGAGAACGAAGAGGTGACAGTGTTTCTGCTGGGCATTGATGAAAATGGTAAGCGAGAGTGAGGATGTTAAGTATTGTTGTAGCTAATAATACTAGCATTGGTTGGTTTGGTTTCAGGATGCAGGGCAAGTGATACCAGGCGGAGTAGCGGTAGTCGTGAAGACAAGTGGCCCACCAAGGTTGTGTCGTGCTGATGAAGTAGGCGAAATATGTCTTTACTCACATAGCACCGGGTCTGCTTATTGGGCACTCGATGGCATTTCTGCCTCTACTTTTAAGGTATTTTCATTTTACCTTTGTTCCTGTCCGATCGACTCTATTAATGGTCGTTTATAATGTCTTTATCGAGCCCATTAAGTGTTTGAAAAATGTACTTCCGTTGACAGCTTTTATCCACTGTTTTATTCGGGTTTTACAGATCTATTTTTTTCTCACCAGCGGTTGTACAAATCTTTCAAGAGTGTCTAAATATGCATCAGTCCGACAGTTTGTATAAATACTAAATTTCAGTGACCCATACGAAAAGTTATTTGTTTTGCAGGTGGAGCCATTGGGCGTTGATGACAGACCACTCGGACCGCTAGCATATGTGCGCAGTGGCTTGCTTGGCTTTCTAGGTCCAGTAAGTGCTAACCTTCCTTCGTAACTCTGCTTGCAGTTTCTCGTGATCCGTCTTATCTGTTAAAGGCTGATAGCAATTAATATGATTTGAAATGTGACGCTTATTACGGTAACTTTTAAAATATAAATGAATATTTCAAAATAATGGTTGTGTCGCTTCCCAATATGAAAGGACGAAACAAAATTCCATAGGGAAGTCGGACAAAGATTTCGCTTGAGGTCTTACGTGAAAGAAATATAGAGCGCTCACATTTCAAAAGAAAGTCCTATGTTTCTTTTCTTTATCTGATTATTTTATAGCTATATTAGTCTGCTTGTTATGATTACTACTGGATAGCAGGTTGAATGTGGGTTTTTGTTATTGAGTAAATAGTGCCTTTGTTTTGGAGAAAGCATATCCATGACATCTCATGGGACTAAGTTAATATGATGTTTGGTTAACTTTTAGACAGTCATCCTTTTCTTCGAAGTGAAGCACTCGGGTAACTCGCCTACTTATTGATTAGCAAGCAGTATCTTTTATGCGTTATTGCAGAATTTGTGCAACAAGCTTTTGTACGGAGCAATATATGCTCGTAGACAGTTATGCATAGTCTCGAGCCCTATTGTACTACGGTAATCAGCGTTCGCTTCATTTTTAGGCAAATTTCCTTTGCTACATATGTCGGAATTTGCTTGATCATTCTATTCCCGATTTACGTTATCGAAGATTGTTTTATTTTTCAGAATAACGATTCTTTAACAGTGTTCTGATTATTTTTAATGCATATGCGGCGTAGGAGGTGCCGTCTGTTGAAAAATTAGGGGTCTTCCGCAGAGATTTGCTTCATGATTGGTGAGGAAGGGAATGTTGTGTTGTGAACGAGTACAGCTGTTTGCAGCTGAAGTATTGTTGGTTGCAGAATGGATTGGTTTTCGTGGTAGGAAGTCGAAGTTCGCAGATGTTCGTCTCGGGGCGTCAGCACAGTGCAGATGATCTAATTGCCACTGTTTTGGCTGTCGAACCAATGAAGTTCATCTATCGAGGTTTGTTTTTTCTCATTTCCTTGTCATTCATATCATACGTAACTAATGATGTTCTTTGTTAGCTTAGCTGAATGAAGTGGAATTTTGGCTTTTTCCATTAAATCAATCAGTTCAAGGGGTTATATTCAAATTTTGTCTCGTTCGACTTAAGCTCGTGGCTGAAGGTACTCGCGGGTTCTTTTCTGGAAGTGATACGGGAAAGGGCATGTACTTAACTCTACTTTTCATTGAGTTGCTTAGTTGTTTCTAAGGATGGCGTTCTATGTGTCGTTTGTTGAATGAAAAGCTGTTTGGCAGTTGTGACGATCGGTTTTGCAGGCAGGATTGCTGTATTCTCTGTGCGTGTGCTGAGGGACGAACGGATTTGCATAGTGGCCGAGCAGAAACCCGGTGTTTCCGAGGAGGATTCGTTCAGCGTATGCTTAGTCCCCGTTTTATTTTTTATTTCAGTACGAGCTTACTGTGATTCACGCTTTCACCGAGTTTGCAGTCTGCAGCTAAGCTGGATTTTAGACTTTAGTTCAGATGCTTTATTTGTTTTTGCTGCGCTAATGGCTACCGATAATACGCGACGAAACAAAAGCTTGAGGTGGCGTGAAGCGCATAGCTTTATTCTTCATTTGAACATTGACTTTGTTTTTGTTTTTTACCGATCATTCGATGGAAACAATAAACGAGTCGAGGAAGGCCTGGAGGGTTGAGCATGTTTTTTTGTTCGGGGTAGATGGATGCCTAGAAAAAAGCTGTCTTTGCTAGTGAGGATGACCACTAGTGGAAAATAAGCAGGTCATCCCGCCAGTAAGATTTAAAAGTTTTCCATCGGTATTTTTACATCTCCATGTGGAAATCAAGGAAAGCAGCTCTGTACTTGAAGACATTGTATGCTATGAAGAGCATCAAAATATGCTTTGATTTTAGTGGATGAGCCGCGTACTACAAGCGATCGATAGCATCCATCAAGTCGGCATCTACTGCTTGGCACTCGTGCCTCCGAACCACTTGCCTAAGGTTGCTCATTTATCATCGTTACTTTACTTATGCATTGCTAATGATTGCGTTTGATGATGCTGTGAAGTTAAACGCCTTCCATTCTTGTTTAGCTAGTGAAGTCTTGTGTAACCTGTTCAGTACATCGGCATGCACACTTTTCTTCTCGTTGAACTCGGATAAGATTTTTTTTGTGTTAGGTTTTTCTTTAAATTGAGCATTTCAACTGTATCAGCAGCAAGCGTTGAAGAATGAAGGAACCATTTCTCACATTTAGTAAGTGGGACTACACGCCCGTAGTATTTAATGCAGATCTTCGCGTAATTCTTGGAGCGTGTTATTCGGTAGTGGGAATCAACTATGTTGACTTTGGACTGTTTCAGTGTGGCACTTTTCATGAAATCTTATTTTTTTTTACAGGCAAGGAGGAAAGCAATTATCGCCATTTTTGTAAGGACATCAAGAGTAACTTGGGGATTCGCTAAGTACAAACTTGAGGGACTACCTAGCAAAAGCTCATTGTTTTCCGCCATATGACCCACTTCTCTGAAGTTGTGGTTGTACAAAGATTTTTCTTTTTCTGTCTGATGAACCGAAATTCCATGTAGACCGTGGCGATAGCGAGCTTTTCGTTTTCCGCAGCAGCAGGTTCGTCGGCATCGGAGACTTTTTGTTCAATCCTTATTCTTTTGCCGTTTGATTGCATTCCGAAAGAAAGAAATACGTTTCACGTTGCAGACACCGTTGGGCGGTATCCATGTATCGGAGACGCGACAGAGATTCCTAGATGGCAACCTACACCCGGCTACACTGCTAATGTGTCCACACAGTTGCGTCATTAACCTGCCCAAACCGCGCGAGCAGCAGTCCGATGTCGGTCCCGCTGCAATGTTTGTTGGCAACATCGTACAAGGTGTGCGCATCGCAGGCGCCAAGGGTCGCGATGTTGGACCGGACGAGGACAAGGTTGATGCTTCTTGATCTTTTGGTTGAAAACATAACATCCTGCCTCTCGTTTGGAGTGGGGGGAGGAGGGAGGGAGGAATTAGGATATTAGGGCGGATTCTTGTGGCGAGATAAGTAAGAGCAGTAGCAGCATATCCTTTTTCCATCTGCAGCTGGTGTATCCTTTAATGGCACTCTGCAGCAAAAAAAGGGGTTGCGTAATTTCTGTAGAATTTGGGTGACGACTGGGCAGTGAATGTAAAAGCAACGTGTGTTAACTGAGCCATGCAGTTTAGGTTATCTCAGATTACAGTACTTTCTCTTTCGTCTTCCGCATACGACATGCCATCTTTACAACGCTCATTTATGTACAGTCTGTGCAGTATGCTGCCGTTTTTACGCATGTGGGACATGGAGGAGGAATAGGAGTCGAATTTGCACATTCAGTATCAACTGCCTACTCTTACTTATCACCACATTTCAGCAAAAATGAGCCCTCAAATTGGAGTCCTTCCCTCTCTAATAAATGGACGTGCTGAATGCCTGCAAAAATAGAAGTTGGCATGCACCAGGTTACAAATTCAGGGGCTTCTGTACTAGGAAATACGATGATTCTTTCAACGTGCGAACAGCGTGAGTGGGCAAATAAAAGTTTCAGTCTTGTTTGATCGAAGTTTTGCGGCAGAGGGCGCATGCGTCTCCGGACCATGTTCTGTTCACGCAGATGAATGCACGCGGCGCCGAGGTGGATAGCGTGACTTGTATGCAGTTGTTGAGGAAGGCAGAGCGCATCGGCGCACTCCTTCTCGACAAGGGCCATTTGAACGTCGGCGACCATGTAGCGCTTATTTTCCCACCCGGAATCGATCTCATCGCTGCTTTCTACGGGTGCCAGTCGGCTGGTTAGTTCACAGTTTGTACTATTTTGAGCTTTCATTTGCTTCGGAGGTAGCGCATGTCTTAGAATGACAAACTCATTCATGGATCTTCTTCCGTCATCAGTTAGAAAAAATGAACAGCAGTTATTACGAATGTACCATGCATGAAGAAATATGGCAAAAGTCGTACAGTAAAATTTTCATTATTCCATACTTACTGTAAATTGTAAAACAGCTTCAATTCGGCAAGTGCCAAAAGGGAGCTTAAATATTTGGACTGTACTGGATGTGGTTGCAGGTCTGGTGCCGGTCTGTATTCGTCCTCCTCATCCTCACAATCTACAAACAACACTGCCCACAGTACGCATGATCGTGGATGTATCGAAGGCGGTCGCCCTTCTCTCCACTTCAGCGATGATCAAACTGCTTAGGTGCAAGGAGGCTTCCATCCGCGTCGACGCCAAGGTCACACCAGTTTTCTCTACTGTAGCATTGAAACCTCTTCCTCCCTTCCTTGAGGGATGGACGTGGAGTGGGTTATTTGCGTCCCAATCCATCTCCCCTACCACCCTTTGTCTTCTAGTGACATCAAAGTTTAAGTCAGCAAAAGCCTTCGATGGCAGAGAGAGGCTAAAGACGTAACTAAGATAAGCAGCGAGTTGAGAAAGTTAATTCGTTTTAGAAGTTAGCAAGCGTCGAGCTATGGTTTTAATTTCATATGAGGAGTTTATTAGAACGGAGCCTTACTTAAGGCTTGGCCGACGATTCTTGATGTGGATGACGTTCCATCTTCGAGTAAGAGGCGAGCTGAGATGGACAATCTTGAGCGCAAGCCAACTGACATGTGCTATTTGGTAAGCTGTCGTTCATTTTCTGCTTGCACTTCTTTTCACATTGTCTCTCTTAAGAGGGCGTTGTTCATGTTGGTTTTTTATCGTCCTGCACAAACCTCCATTTCACAGTTTTCTGGAGAGTGGAAAGGTGGGAGGTGGGGAGGGAGTCGAAATGGGTGCCTGATATTGATGTATTACATCCGGTTTTAGGGTCCATTTGTATCACCAGCTTGCGTTTTCATTCTTTAATGGGTCTCACCTCCTCTCTTTTTTTCACATATTTTTTTTCGAAACGGTTACGATTTCAACGTGAAATCGAACTACAACTAATCACTCTCCGAGTTAATCTACGGTTGCTGTTGAAGAACTTGTTTAAATAAAGATTTTGGGACGAATAATACGTGTTGGTGGAAGATGTGGTAGTTATGGCTTTATTGCAGGATTTCTCTGTGAGCACGACGGGTCAGCTTGCGGGTATAATGATGAGCGCAAGTGGGGCTGCGGCATTGTGTAGAAGCTTGAAGGTGGCATGTGAGTTGTATCCGTCTAGACACATCACACTGTGCCTCGATCCATACTGTGGCCTCGGTTTCAGTCTGTGGTGTTTGTCCAGGTAGCTTGAATTTGTTCTTTCTTGCCATCATTCGTCGTTACTTAATCACGCTTTTACATTGGTTTTCATACTTTGTATTCTGAATGAATGTGTCTCATTCTGTCGTCGCACAGCGACGCCTCATGGTGACTGAACTAAAACGCTTCTGCGATTGGGGCTTGCATAACTGGGCAAGAAAATTGAAAAGAAATTTTGCTTTTGACTGATGCCAAAAGGTAGTGATAGTTTTAGACGCCTTTTTTGGACGTTGTTTGGTAGATGCTGTTTTTGCATGCACCGCTGGCTGTGATGCAAGAGAAGCTGGGGCTGTTGCATATCGCCTTGTTATTTACAGACAATGAATCATGCAGCATTGCAACTCGGCGATGGCAATCATTTCATCAAAACTGAGAGAGACGGGGTTGTAAGTCATGGTCCGACCGATTTCAGCGTGGTTTTGCAACCGATTTGGAAGAATGACATGATTGGGCAGAAGGATAGAGAAAAAAAGTGCATCGAAGGAGAAAAGCAGAGTGCAGCAAAGTGAGGTATTGAAAGTTGAGGTCGCAACCATCTTTGGGAAGATTGGGATGTAAGCTCGTTTATGACACGAAATGGCAAGACGTCTTCCTGTGCATCAGAGCAAGATAGTAAGCAGCAATTCAATTAAACAAGCAAGAAGGAGAAGGGGAAAATTTGGAATCGTCATGGATTAAGAAGTGGAGTGTTATGCGAAAATTTGGAATCGTCATAGATTAAGAAGTGGAGCGTTATGCCATAGCAGGAGTGTCATGCAGCGGCATTTTTTAAGATTTCGGCAGCTTTTCATTAATCAATTCCTTATTTGTCAATGACCTTTAATGTATGTGCTTAGCTGGGTGCTTATCGTGTGTGCTGTTACGCTTGGAAAGTAGTATCATGATCTTCTCTGCGTCACTGATTTTTGGTAAATGCGTTTCAGAAGTATTAAAATTAGAAAGTTGTTGACACGCGCAGGGTTGCATCACCGTGCGGCGCGTTTTTGCGTCCAAGCATTTTTGCTTAAAGAAGGCAAGTTTCAGTGTATATTCGGGCCATCATTCAGTTTTGATTCCGCCGTCGGAAGTAGAACAGAATCCGGCTCTTTGGCTAACCGCGGTTTCACAGCATAAAGGTCGTTTCTTTTCATCTGTTAAAATCCACAGTTCCATTCCAGGCTGTGGTTTATTTTAGGTGCCTGTCGAAATTTGTGGATTAGCCAGTTTTGTCGCTTTTTTTTCACTAAGTTTGGTTGCTTAGAAATTACGATGAACACTGAACATATCATCACTTGTGAGACGCATAAACAGCAAACTGCCCAGTTGTTTATGCATATGTAGTTAAAAGAAAGTCGTTGAATAATGTTGAACTATGTTGTAACGAAAGGCATTGAAATTTGGCGTTTCTGAATCGTCTCGAGCGTTTCGCCAGCTGGCACTGACAGTGCTGAAAGATTATTTGTAGTGCGGGACACGTTCTGCTCGTATGGCGTGATGGAACTGTGTGTGCGCGAGTTGGCCCCACAGATCACGATCCTCAAAGAAAAGGGTGTTTCGCTTTCGTGGTGAGCGGCTTCCTTCATTGTTTATTTATGTTGCTTTTTTACGACAAATTCAGGTATAACTGCCTGTTACCGTAGAGCTTTATTGCGACAGACTGACATTCGGGCAGAGGTGGATAGAAGCTTCACTGTTTGAACTTGTCATCGCGAAAGTGAAAAAGTTTACGTGAAGAATGCAATGCAGGAATTATAAGCACATCTAAAGGAAGCGATACCGCATTACGGTATCATCAACAAGAACGTCTTCGTCTATAACAAGCATACATTTGTGGCATTCTTCGTCGGCGCTTTCCCTTCCTTTGCGACGATAAATTCAAATGACTGGCGAAGTGGATCGTTGCAGAAATATGCCTGCGAACAAGAGTGCGGAATTTATTTGCTTTGATCGTTCCACTGGTTCGCGAATATGCTGTTTTCACGTCTGACACACCTTTGCGTCCTACCGTTGCGAATACATTTATCCTGTAGAATGTTTGGGATGGGACCCTTCAAGTTTTTATTGCGATTAGAGGAATTTCAAATTAGACAAGTGAGCCGGACTACACTTTGCTGCGTAAAACTGTTGCATCAACTCGGATTCCAGCCTGGAAGGTTGGAATTCTGATATATATGTAATGCTTTGATGTATATTCTGCATCTGTTGTATGGATGAACTGCTCGAACTGGCTTTGAAGTTGGTGTTTTTAATAGCTCAATTTGATAAGAAAAGAGAAAGAGGGGAACAAACTGGAATCTATCAGCTGTTGTTGGCAGTGGTTGACAGTTGCAATGATATGTGGACTAGGGAAGGTGTTTTGTGTTGAAGTGTGCGAACATGTGTGGTAGTGGCTGAGGAGCGACCACGGGTTCAGCTGTGTACGGCGTTCACGAAGCTGTTCTCCCCGCTTGGACTCAACGCACGTGCTGTATCCACATCGTTTGGTTGTCGGGTAATCTCTTTTTCTCTTTGAGTCATTTCCAGTGAGGCCATTCTCGACGGACATTTAACTGCTTTATTTCAAGCTTCTGTTATCAGCGTTTCATGCAAGACTCATTTCTTTCTTCGTACTTCAATGCGGATAGTCGCATTCCTTCAGCAGCCATATTCCACACGTCATTTTTTCGTTATTGATATTTTTTAGTTTGATGCAAATTTGCAAATATTTTTTTACAGAGTGCGCCGGCAGGTGCGAAAATGAACTTTGTGCCATATAAAATATTCCTCATTCTTCTTTCTGATTTCTCATTGCCAGCTGCGTTGTTCTGTCTGAAATTCTTTTTCCGTAATCGTATTGGTGTGTAGGTAATTCATGCAGTTTAGCATCGATAATTAAAGTCTTTTTGACAACATACATCTGTCGTTTTCGATGCCGTCATGGCGGATTTTATCGGGTGATCAAGTTTGATGGAGACTGTGTTACGCTTAGTCGTTTTTTTGAATTACTAAATCTTTGTCACGCGTTTGCCTTTTGTTGTCTTATCATGTTCGACCACCTTTAATGGACCATTGAGGAATTCGTTTGGTGAACTATTAGCCATTTGTTTTCCTCATATTTCCTTTCAGATTGTAACATTATTTCTTCGACTGTTCTAAGTATGTTGGAAGCAAATTTAAACTATGGAGGTTGCATTTCGATATGGTTTTGTGTAAATAAGAATGATAAATGTGGGTGGAAATTAGGCTGAGAGGTAGGGACTTTGAACGGATAAAAGCAGTGATAATTGTTTGAGATGTGGTTTGTACTGTTTTTTTGGAATTGTGATTTCTGAGAAGGATAGACGTTCTTTTGAGGTGAATACAGCGATTTGCATGCAAGGAGCTGCGAGTCCCGATCCGGCAACGGTCTACGTCGACGCACGCGCACTGCGAAACGACCGTGTTACTTTGGTTGAAAAGGGTGCTCCGCACAGCATAGCGCTCATGGAGAGTGGAAAGGTAATTCAGTTCTTTTGATAGTGCTTATTGGTTACATAGATAACGAATACGTGTTTTGTGTATATTTCCACAGGTTCATGGAAGATGACTGCATGCGAAAGTCAGCACCACGATAAGCCTTATCCAGAATACAATTCAACTTTTTTAGCTTCTGCCTGGCGTAAGGGTGGTGATTGCCAATCCGGAGACGAAAGGTCAGTGCGCCGACTCCCATTTAGGTGAAATTTGGGTAGCCGGTCCTCATAACGCCGCTGGCTATTTCACCGTTTATGGTGACGAAACTTCGCTTCACACCGACCACTTCAATGCCAGGTCCTCACATTTTATAAAACGTTTTGCTTATTTTGTAGATAGGAAGAAAGAATGTGATCTTGAAGCCAAAACGATAAAAATGGACACATTCGGCGTTAGTCAGGCACTGTGTCGGTTCTATGCGTTCGTTCAACTTTACTGGCAGTGTCATCTGAAACGCAAAAATTAGTGTTGGAAGGATTCGTTGCACGAGTATTTCGCTAGCTGTGATTTTTTATGGAAAGCGACACCTTATAATTATGTTGCTTTTGTTTAGTAAGGTTTTGCATATGGCAAACACTCACTTCTCTTTTTGTCTCTTCTCATTCAAATTTCGTTCGGAAAAAAGAGTACTGCGAACGTGATGTTCCCGAAGGTTTTGCTCCTTTGTGTACATATACGTGTGTGCTGGTTGAACTGGGTTTGCCAACCGAGAGTTGTTGAAAGGAAGGGTAGATTAAATTGAAAACGAATTCTGTTTCCGCATTCTTAGCGCTGTTTTTCTCATTTTTCTGCATATTATTACGCATCATCCACGTGTTGGTGAGGGACTGCTTGTTCCAGGCTGTCTACGGGTGATACACGAACAAAATACGCTCGTACTGGCTATCTTGGTTTTCTGCGACAGACACAGTCGATTACTGCTGATGGAGGTTAGTAACATTTTCGTATATTTGTTACAATTACACCTTGCTTTTTGACACTAACTGACGAAAAAATTCAAGCGACCAAACGTCCCGATGAATTGCATAATCCGCAGTGATATGTGGCCGAAGTTCTATCAGAATTGGGAATTCTAGGAAATGGAGCGTCGGAAATTTATTTTTTGTGGGGACGTGATTGATGTGAAGCAGTTAAACGAGTAGGACATTGATTGACTATGATGTATGGTAAGAGTTAGCGGTTTACAGAGTTGCACGATGCGGTGTTTGTGGTGGGTGCGTTGGACGAGGCTCTGATGTTGCGTGGAATGCGTTATCACCCGGTCGACATTGAAGCTAGTGTCATCCGAGCGCACAAAAAGATTACCGAATGGTACGTACTCTCTTCTCCGTATTTATTTTATTTGTCTCCTTTATGTATTTTTCGCTTTCTTACATAATAGCTGTATAGTTTTCGCTATTGTTGTACTGCCTTTTGGCAAACTGTGATTTTACCGATCAGTGAGTGGGGAATGTGGAATATTTTGAGCTCCGGATAAAGCGTTGAGGGACGTGTTCCGATTTGTTTTGTTTGCGCGCTCCTTCAGCTCGCACTTGATGCTATCTGCTCATGCGTTTTTTTGCTATCGATGTTGACCAGGTTCTTGATGGGGAGTTGTGTTTTTTTTGTCCTGTATTGGGTTTAGCGTTCATTTCTCACTGGGTGTGTTTGCTTAGAGTGGAGCGCTTGGGAGTAAATTTAGAAGGCTTGAGACCAGGCTTTTATAGAGTACATGTTTAGCGCGGTGTTTACTTGGACGCATCTATTGGTTGTGGTGTCTGAGACCGAGGGTTCTGAGATGGAGGCATTGGACTTGATCCCTGCGATCACATCGGCCGTTCTCGAAGAGCACCATCTAATCGTTGGTGTGGTGGTGATCGTCGATCCGGGCACAGTTCCCATCAACAGTCGTGGAGAGAAGCAACGTATGCATCTCAGGGACGCGTTTCTGCACGACCAACTTGACCCCATCTATGTGGCCTATAATATGTAGACTACGGCTGATCGACCGATCATCACAAACATGTTTTTGTGTTTTTGAGCTAGCGCACCGCGAATATATATCTTTTGAAAGCTAGGCACCAACGCTTCGATGCTCGAACGATCCTTTGAAACAACGATTGGAATCAGTTAGGAAATGGTGCGCAAATGTCTAAAAGTGATTTTTTAAAAATATTCGCCCATTTGAAGAGATTGGGAAAGTATGTGATATTGCTTGGTTGTTTTAACCAAGCGAACGTTCAGCATGCGTAGACAGCATATATCATATGCTCAACGAGAAGCACTTGTAAGTAAGAAAGTGTTGCGGAAGCGGAGAGTGTTTATTTGTAGTTCGGTTACTCGTATTTGTCAAAGAAGATTGTCGTTTGTTCTGGCGCTGTTATGTGCCTATTTCTTAAAGACAATGGAACCAGGTGTTAGGGGCAGTATTGAGTGTTCGGTCGATATCCGTCCTCCGAGGCAGCCAAAGAGCTATCCGAGCTTGCACTGCATTTGGCGCTTTATCCATTTGCATAATACGGTGCTTAACCTGTGTATGAGTTTCACGGTTTCGTGTTTCACTGTATAAATAATATGTCGGTGTAGTTGTCTGCTTTTCCATAACTCTTATTCTTTTCCGCATAGTATAAGTTCGTATGAGAGGTCGATATTATCCAAAATGAGGCATGAGGCATGGTTGAGAGGCGCGTATTTTCATATTTGCTGGTTTCTCATCAGAAATAGATTGATCTGACTGCATAGGTCGACGTGTTTGATTATGCCGAGCAAGTTAGGGCTCAGCGAGGCATCTTCTGAGTGTGTATATATCTGCACACGAAACGGCGTGCGGTTTGCGTCTTAGGGTCCTTAATAAATGGAACTGTTTATATGTTGTAGTTACATGTCATACTACACTTTAAAATCGGCGGTTTCCTTTCCAGAGAAGTTTACGCAAATGCCTTTGTGTCGTGGACAGTTTTACAGAAGGAATGCCTAGAGGCTTGGTGAAAATTCAGAAATTCTCGGAGTGGTTGCCGCAGCGTTGGATTTAATCATGAGCGAGGGCATCTTTGCAACAGTTTGGAAACCCGATCTTCTTGTCATTTTTTGAAAGCTGCCTTGTTTCTTATTAGAGTTTCTCTTCAGCGATTATATATCTGAGGAAGAATGAAGCAGTGGCATCAAATGTTTACATATTCCTGCATTGAATTTATTTTGAACGATCATTCCGTGGAGATTTCGTTGCGGGCGTTGCACCACCGGTTGATATTTCGTGCAAAAGAAGGCAAGTTTGTACGTCTAGTCTCGGTAAGATTGTGCAGTGAATTTTTATGCAGATCTGTCCTACTTGGTTTCAGTGGCCTCCGAACCTCTTTAGTGGGCAGGATGATGGCGGTAGGAAAGGTGTTGTCACGAATAATATTGGTTGTTGCAGGCCCTCCTTTGAGATGCATGCAGCAAGAGGAGCGGCTGGTGTTTCCTGCAATTTAATAGACATACGGTGCTTCCTAATATGAGGTGGGTCACGCG
>JPKZ01001948.1:464017-493391 GCA_000803305.1 Toxocara canis
CCCACCCCGTCGCCAGAATCTAAATTCGTTCTATTCGTGTCAACGTTACCACAGTTTTATAGTGCACTATTTTTCAAAATGAATACCAAAATTTTAACGTTGATTAGCATGTTCTCGCTGAGAGCCGTCATTCACCAAACCTATTGATAGATGGCGTCGCATCAGATACTATGATGCTAGCGCGAATGATCACATTTATTTCGGTCGATCGCACTGGCCTACATTAAGACGATGTTTTATGATGTTTGTCTCTTTGTTTTTGCTTGGTCGTTATCGGTATGTCGTACCGGCAGCAAACGATGATGTATCTGGCTCGAGATTATAGCTTCATTAATCTTTGAATGAGTTGCATCAGTTAGTTGTTCGTGGTGTAGTTTGGTGTAATAGCCATCATATACAAAATGTGGTCGCATCTGCGGCTACCTTCAATTTCCTACCTGGGTCTCCCTTTCTGCTGCCTTCGTTTCACAAACATTGCGCATCACTTTTTTGGAAGTCTTTTCAGAGCCTCGCTTTCCTTTCACTTTTTAGTTCTAATGAAACCCTTCATCTTTGTCGCTTTATCAAGCCTATACAAAGTAAAAGGAGCACGTCGTCCCATCCCTCACAGTATCCAATCACCCAACGTGGTTAGAGCAGGAGGCCTAGCACAGGCAATCTTACGAAATTATCCCTGAGTAAACTATTACTATTCACACAGTGCATTCATTTATATGCAAGTGATTTCTTCTCCTTCCTTTTCCAGTTTTTTTTACTCTCTTTTACCCGCTAGTGTTCACATTGTCCATTCTTTCCGTCCATATTTTTATTCTGTAATCCCGACTGTGAATATTATGACTGTGTAGCTGACAGTATTTTTCGTCTTTAACGCTTACTGTGAGGGATGGGACGAATCACAGTTTTTCTTTTTCTCTTTGGTCGCCAAAAAACGTTTCGCGATATTTAACCTCAGACAAACGCTGTCTTTGCTGCGGTGTAGAATAAACACTAGTCTGAGAGTCACTGGTTTCGATCACAGTTTTTCTCGGAACAGTGGCTGTGAATATTGCGACCGTCTAGCAGACAAAGTGTTGTGCTTGAGAAACGCTGTTGACTGATTCTAGCAGCGCAATGAAGAAGAAAAGCGCTTGAAGTGGAGCGTTGCAATAGATCACTTTTTTTGCCAGGTTTGGTCGCCAAAAAACGCTTTCTGCTTAGCGGTCGGTCCTTTTCGTGATGCAGGCCTCGCTATTTGAAGCGACTGCACATTGCTGAACGCACCCTTCCATTTTCACTCTTTATGAGAATTACCCATTACTTAAACGGCTAGCTTCTTGTTATTGACGCGCTATAATGTCATCTAACAACAAATGACCAGTTTTCTTCGCTCTTCAAAATTCCCTCATTTTGGAATATCACCTCTTGAAAATTCCAAGACTTAGTGGTGAAAAACCCAGCAAGCATCAAAATTTTCACATGTATCTTCACGTGATTTTAACATTCGCGAACGTTTCGCTGCGAGTATTTCGCATGCAGATAGGTGAGACAAGTTTCAATATTTTACATCAAATCATTTTATTCGAACGCTTTTGATTAACTTTTTACTGCTGTTTGTAACGGCTTACAAAAATTTACGTTCTAAAATTCCTCCTGCCCTATTCACTTCCGATCGTCGGGGCAGGAACGACGCTAGTCGTCACGGTACGGAAGGGAATGGTGACAAGATCTTTAAAAATTACAGTTTGCATCTTGGCGCCAAGCTTATCAATGGCATTTTTGAATATGTTTTTCGAATGATAGCTTTAGGCTATGCCCTGTTTTCATTACAGAACAAAGACTACTATATGAAGAGCTGTTGAAAGTTGTGAGGTAAGGCAAACGACAGTAGCTGAATGAAAAGCAGCTGTCATATGAGAATTGGAAAGTCAACTTCTGAGTCCCTCTCTTGCTACATGCATTTCTTTTACCCTGTTTCTCTCATTGATGATGTGTTACGTTTGGAAAACATTGAAGAGGGTAGACACAAAAATGGAAGCATTTTCCGCAGATATTGTGCTTTCATACAGTCGAGCATAGATTTAATGCATCCTGTTTGAAGCCGATCACTTCTCAAAATGATTGCAATCAGTGACCACGTATAATGGTTATCCAAAATTCGGGCTTACTAATATGGGCAGGCTATGCAGCCATGTGGTGAAAAATATTGACTTATATGTTTTGACTTGCTTAGTTTTATGTGTTTTTATGCAGCACCGATTGGCTATGAAATTCATCAGCCAAGTTTATTTTCGATTATTTACCATTTGGTTTGCACAGCAGTGCCGCATTGTTGACATTACAGTTAATCATCTTTTCCGGTCTGAATATTTTTTAGGTGGTTTTTCTGTCAACGGTTAGCAAATGAAAACGCCATATTTTGCTTGCAGCTTCGTCAGACGCTCGACCGTTGCTTAATCGCTTACGTTTGCTTTGTTCACTTTTCATTTCGAATGCGATCCACCTGTTGCATTTGCCGTCTTTGGTTGTTGGAAAATGGTGTTTTAGTCGCTCGTATGGTGTTTATTCAGATCGACTATGCTAATTAATTTGCGCCGTTTCGTTCATGATCAAATTCTTTGCCTATTGGCCTATTTGGAAGGTTTAGATGTCGACTTTTCGTGCTTAAGTATATAAACCATTTCTACTACCCTAGTGCCCACACACTGTTTATCTGATATAGGCTCGAATGTCTGACGACTTTCCTTGGCAGTCCGTTCTTATCTTTTTCAAGCCAAGCACGACTTGAAATTCATCATTCCATAAGTTTCAATTTGTATGTACAGGCAGCTATGGTCAAACAGAAATTGCATATTACTTTTATAGAACTCGAACACTGAGGTGATGATAGGCAGTGACAGTAGACGATTGTTTCTTCAATAGCATTGTTATCGGCCGAAATTTTGTAACTTCTGAATTTGGCTAGAACTTCGTTTTTCGTTCTTTTTTTTTTCACTGTTGGACTTTAGAGCCATTTTAGATTTGTGACTAATTAACTGATTGGACGCCTCATCGAACACAACTCATCACCCGTTTTTAGGTGTCCTTCCACAACTTATTACTCACCCTTTTATGACAGCACCCATCTAATATTGTGTATGCGCCGGACGGCAAGAAAAGCGTTTCGAATGAAGGTAAAAGGAAACAATTTGAGTGAAAACTTGCCAATAATTTTTGAGGGCAACGCTGTCAGCGTTTTCTCCCAGATCCTTTTTTTTTCAACATGGCTTTGCGAACAGTGTGCGATCAGTTAACAATGGATAGATATTTCGTAATTGGTTGTGTCGATTCTGTAATTAGTTATTGTGCTTACGAAGAAGTTTATAAAAGCACTTTACCTGTTGATGGTGTGCAGCTTTGACACTGTATATCGGCTTGTCTTTCATTTCGCACATTGTCGTAGTTTTGATCGAGTGACGGTGTATTACGCGAATTTCGTGACATTGTGCGCTAATACATTTGTGAATCTCGAAGAACTCCCTTTTCTGTTCCACTTGACTTCGTTCCTGTTGAATTCTTGACAGGAATCTAGGCGTTTTAAAAAAAGCTGTAATTTACTTGTAGAAAATCATTTCAAAAAGATACAGGCGGAATTATAATATTGTTTTTTTTTTACGTTGCCATAAAGCAGCGCGGAGCCGACGTGCCTGTGTGTGCACATTTTTATTTCTATTTGTTTATCCATTTAGTAGCTTCAAATTGCGCAGTAGAAGAGCATTTGTGTCATTACACCAGTCATGGTCACCAAACTTTTTTTTTCATGTGCAGGTAGCTTCCGACGAACTAAGCCGCCTAAAAGCCATACGTAATGCACAGGTGAAGTTCTCTCGCGCATGACATTAAAAACGCACATTTGAAAGAGAAATTGTAGAGTACGTATATTCACATGGTGAGACAGGGAAAAAGTTGAGCATAACAGCTAGGTGGAGTTGAGAAAAGTGCCTGTGATACGAAAGCATCAGTACCAACGTTTATCCTGGTCTAGACGATAGTCCGAGTGAAGTCGTCGTGTCCATACACTTTTTTATAAACTTTTTCCACTTTTGCTTACAGTTGACGAACTTTTTCGTTTCTTAAGCCTTTTAGCTAATGCCCAGAGGGATTCTACATGATTGTCATTGCTTTAAGCCTCGAATTAAAAACACCGATTTCACAAAAACTTTTCATGTAACAGATCGAAATTCATTTTTCTTTAATATTTCCATCGTCCTATCATTTTTCATGGTGAAGATTTCTAAACTATCGCTTAGTTTATTCATTAAGGCTTAAGTTCGATTATTTTTTTCACGATCATCGTTTTCGCAATTTTCGTGCTTTTCAATCATCGGATGCATACTGTAGCACTTGAATGCATTCTTTCGAGTTCGAACAACCAACTCACTTGGCGTGTTTGGCATGTATATTTATTTATTGTTGCAACAATAGGCAGTTCGCGTTTTTTTAAATGGTCATTGTTTTACAATAGCGATTGAACTGCCTTTCAGTTCATATGCAGACGCTGGCTGATGGTTATCGAAGTAATGGTTTTTAAACGCTCTAGAGCATTTAAAAACAATTTTACGATGCTTTTTAAACCAAACTGATTACTTCGTTGAAATTCCTCTATGGTCGAGAGGCCATTGAGCAGAAAGGTGTTGTAGGTGCTCAAATGTATTCTGCAAATTAGTTTTGAGCACGAGTGTCCGCAGAAACTTATTCAGGCCAAACTGATTACTTCGTCATGCCATCTATAAGTGATTTTTACAAGCAATCAAACTCATCTAATAGGGATGGACACAATGCGCAAGCGAACCAGCGATATTGTTGGTGAACGAGCTTGGGATGACACATAAGCGACGGTGTGGGCAACTGCGTGAAAACATTAAAACATCGTTGTTTTTTTTTTTTTGTAGCACTGTCTTCTCTAACTTCCATAATTCATATATCAGCTTAATTTATGAGAAGGTGGCTGTACCTCTCCACCTCTCCGATTTTGACATCTTTGCCTATATTTGTGTTCATTTTTCCATTCCGATGATTCATTTTGTTCCATGATAACTTAACTTGAAGTGGCATGATTTCAGTCAGAAAAAAAAGATCTGCGCATTTTGTTAAGCTTAGAATGGCCTTCGCTGAATAGCAAGAGAGATCAGAAAGCTTGCAAAGGAAGGACCAAAAAACGTTTCTTCGTACGAACGTTCTTCATTTGATCTTTAGTTTATTTACGATGCGTTTGTTTTTTATGAAGCCTGTTTTATTTATTAATTATTCGATTGCTCTAAAAACGATTGCGGGAAGCGCATGTCATGCCTGCCAGCCATTATGCACGCTTCACAAATGGTTTCCACATGAGCTCTGTCGATCTTAGTTTTGATTCAAGCTCATCATTGAGCTATTTCAACGGTTGGTGAGATACGCTATTCGGCTTTTTGTCCACTGCTTATTAATGGCTCTAATTTCAGGCTATACTGTTTGGAGAAGTGCCGCATCGCCATGGCTCAATTCAACTACACAGAGGTTCTTCCATTCGCTTTTCGCAAACTATTTGAACAACAGCTTACTGTGTAAGCTCTTTTTTTTCTCATCTGAAATTTCAACGATTCTAGACGTAGCGAACTTTTCGAAAAAGCTTGCGAGTTCTTTTCATTTCCAATATATTGTTGCTGTTGTTGTTGTAAAGTCTATTTCGCCGATCAAAACAAGGAATGATTGGAACATACAAACAAAATACTTATAAACGAGTAAAACAGCGGTTGTGATTACCAGAAGCATCTGTCAGTTGAATACAAACTTAGAGATCCTCATGCTGGCATAAGAATCGAACGAAATATACTTTAATGCATCGGCCGAGCTGATCACATTTTTTTTCTTTTTTGTGCATAGTACTCTTTTCTGTTCTTCTTGCTCTTTCCATCCTTGTTCTCGATTCCTTTGATAGACCCTCCCCACCTTAGGATGTGGGAGGAACCAACAACAAGTATAGATAGCAAGTGATGGAACTGTATGGGTTGAAAAAGTATAACTGCCTCATTTTTAGCATAGTGCCACTTAGTTGCTGCTTGTTCTCCTTGCTTCCGTTTTGCTGCCTGCTAATTTCGAACTTTCGGATTTCTCCCAACGTGACAATTTAGCATAGACGTATTTTGTCATTCTCATCATCTCCTTTTGATGAGCGGGCTAGAGCGCTGCATGCTCATCAAACAAAAGAAACCAAATGTGGGTGCGTATTTTCGAAGCTTTTCCAGGTAATGTTTGCAAGGAAACTGGACAATGGGATCTTTAGCCCAAACATTACTACAAGCGCTACAGTAGTTCTGAAAGTCACATTCCGCCTGCCGTTTGCTGAAGAATGTCTGCGCAATATGCCTCATCGATCATGTTAGCTCAATTCCAGAAGCTACCTGCAATTGCGATGATTTTCTTCCGGGCCATCTTACCCAAGAATTCTTTCTCACGTCAGAACTCGTCTACGAATTTATGAATCATGCATAAATTTATTTTAGAATCTTTGGCTAGGTCATAGCTCGCATCTGCATTTGCCTCTCCTTTTCACTGTAGTTTTCTGGTTCGAGTGCCGAGACGAGTGAATTGACAAAGATAGGCCAGAGCATTTATGGAGCGAAAGGAGTGTAATAAGCAGGTATGAATGCGTGATTATAAAGGAGAACGTGAAAAGGCAGAGGTTTATGTCACAACAAAAAATGCCTGCGCTGCTTAGGTATCCGCGGCTAGTCGTGTAGATATTGTTGCTTGAAATGGACTTGATGACGATTAGTGGTTTTTCGTTTAGTTCGTAAAAGGCTTGTTCAGTTCTGTTGTGCCTTTCTTCACCCTGTCTCCGTCAGCGCTTCCTCTTACAAATGTGAACGAATATCAGCCGTCTCAAAACTGAATCAGCTTATATGACATCCTCAAGTTAGAGCGATGCTGTGCGTCACAAAAATAAGACAGTGCACGTGATTGATGGCGAATATGAGCTGTGAACGGTTATGGAGGAGGTACAGGTGATTTTGACTAATCTACTCCTTTGTTTGATCGATTATATTCTTGTCTTCTTCCTTGAGTTTGAAGCTTGTAAATCGTATATACCCGCACTGCCTCGCATGAAAAGTCGTAATCACCCTTGGGAGACGTAGTTATCCCTCAGTAAAAAAAAACTGTATCCTTCCCAAGGATTTAGTGAGATTTCTTTTTCCACAAAATTTTAGAGAACTTTTCTCCCTCGAATAATGTCATCCTCTCCCGCCTCAACCAGATTCTTGTGACGAGTTATGTTAAAACCGATGAAAGTGAAGTTTTGATATAAACAAATCACAGTCATCTAGCTGTTTTGTAAGCATTGTGGGCTCAAGTGGGCGCGTAGTTTCGTAAAGATAGCATATATCTGTGTAGCTTAGGAATGCAATCATACCGTACGGAGAGCGTTTCTAGGAACTGCGGAAGAGTTCTGCTCATTTGTTTTCCGCTGTTCATGATTTGTTACATTCGCTTATTATACCTTAATCTCTTTCGCTTTGTCACTAATGATCACGTTAAAGGATGCACAAAAAGCGGAAATATGCTGTTTTGAACAAAGAAGAGGGACACAAAATGGGGAGGTGCATATGAAAAGGGAGAGGGTGTGGGGGAGGAGAGGGGGGGGGGGGGGAGAGGGGAGGAAATACAATAGTCGCTTGCTGCTTTTATGGAGCTTAACGAAGCCGGTAAAACGGTACCAAAAAATAGCTATGTTCACAGCAGATCGTCGTCACTTATCGTAACTCATTCATTGGCTTATCAGTTGAAAAGTTGTAAAAACCACCTTGAACGTGAGAATAGATAGGTATTTGCAAATTTAATGCTCATTACCACAGCGCTTTATCACCCCGAATAATTCCTTTTACTGATATGAAACGTGAACTAATCCTTTACTTTTGTCATTTGCTCTACACTCCCGATGGACGTTAACAATCTCCGATTCCCGAGGAGAGGGGGGGGGGAGGAAGAGGAGTAAGGAAGTCAGAAGCAAATCTGATTGGTTGATTCATGCATCGGTTGGTGAACAAATGGTATTGGTTGTTGTTTTCATCTGTGAACTGGTGAAGTAATCAACCTAATTGGTTGCATTTATCTTTCGAATATGCGCTCTTTTTTTTTTCTTACACGTTGCACAATTACACCTTTCAGTTGTAAGTAAAAACGTCGTCACCGCATTGCCTTATAAATTGATGTGACTGTCTTGGGTGGTGTTATACCTGTATTTTTAAGCCTTAGACAGCGTGATCTTATCCGTATCTTCGTCTCAGTCCATGTCTCTTATGTAATTGATGATTCGGAAACCGCGGTAGCACCACACCGCACTGTAGTCATGGTCAAAAAACCATAATTCTGATATTGCTTTCTTCGTAACTAATATCTCCTTCGTCTATTGTTGTAGGATTTCTGCGAAAGCCTCATCTTCACTTGCTATTCATTTGCTCTGTGCGGAGGAGATGCGAACGTTTTCTTCTGGAGTATGTCGCGTAATTGCTGCTAGTTGACAGTGGAGATTTGTAAAAGCAAACTCCGACTCATTGGAATTCTTTTTGTTTAGCTGGTTAATCTATAATTTTCCTTTCCGATTTGTAGACCTTATTTTAGTTCTTCTATACTAACACTGTATTCGGATAAAGAAAATACCGTTATAGAGGCAATGGCGAGCAATTCACAGTGATTCACATACGTGAGTGGATAAGCTCAGAGAGAAGCGGTCCGCAGAAATCATCACCGAAAAAAAGAAACGCACGCCAAAAATGTCCAAGACTTTACTCATTTCAATTTTTTTTGCAACAAAACAACCAGAAGAATTTTATTAGAGAAAGTGAATTATATATATATATATATATATATATATATATATATATATATATATATATATATATATATATATATATATATATATATATATATATATATATATATATATATATATATATATATATATATATATATATATATATATATATATATATATATATATATATATATATATATATATATATATATATATATATATATATATATATATATATATATATATATATATATATATATATATATATATATATATATATATATATATATATATATATATATATATATATATATATATATATATATATATATATATATATATATATAATTCACTTTCTCTAATAAAATTCTTCTGGTTGTTTTGTTGCAAAAAAAATTGAAATGAGTAAAGTCTTGGACATTTTTGGCGTGCATTTCTGGACAAACGTGTATGTGTACATGTTTGTGTATGTGTGTTTGCGTGTGTTCATATATACAATGTTTGCGTATCTATGCGTGTGCGGTCTATGTGTAGACGTGTGCATTTGCGTACGTGTGTGCGCGTGTGTTCGCGTATGTGTGTGTATGTATTTATGTGTATATGTGCGCGCGCATGTGCGTATGTATTAATGCGTATATATGCGTGCGCGTATGTGCGTGTATGTATTTATGCGCATGTGTGTGTCCGTGTGTGCGTGTTTGTTTGTGTATGTGTGCGTGTGTGTACGTGTGTGTGTGCGTGTGTGTGTACGTATGTGTGTACGCGTGTGTATATACATGTTTATTTGTACGTGTACGTGTGTGTACGTGTGTACGTGTGTACCTGTGTGTGTACGCGTGTGTGTGTGCGTGTGTGCGTTTGTGTGTGTACATGTGCGTATGTACATGTGTGTACGTGCGTGTATGCTGGTGTAGGTTAGTGTATGTGTACATGTTTGTGTATGTGTGTTTGCGTGTGTTCATTTGTTGACTACTGTGTGTCTGTCGTTTTTTTTTTGGCCGACTGCAGTAATCTGCCACTCACTTTTGGGAACGCACCAGTCCAAGCGAAAGAGGTAACGGAATGAAAGCAAAATTATGGGCTGCGGAGAGGCGTCATATTCATCCCCATCAACACATTAGCGTGCTCGGGATTCCTTATGGCGCCGAATGCCCGCTACAAGCTCTGTTCTCTTGTCATATTAACTCCTTTCAGTTTGGCCTCTTTTCTTCTTACTTCTGCCGTCCTTCTGTCCCGCTGAATTCATTCGTTTCATTTTTCGTTGCTTTCGCCATTTTACTACGTATGCTTTTCGCCTATAGGCCGCAAAAGAAACGCTGACAGTTGAGTTTTCAAAAGTCTGTCTCCACTTTGGGAAGGCATCGTTTGTGTGGGGCCAGAAGAAAGGGACTGCTGAAGGCACGAATAACAAGAAATGATTAAAAAATAGTAGTGTGAAATTGAGCAACTTTCACTTAAACAGCTGATATGTGATTTTATCATAAAATGAAACTGTTTCGATCATCCCATGCATGAATTTCAATCAGAATAGCTGATTTTCCGCGTGATTTGAAAGCTTTTGAAATGACCTATTCAAAAAGAAAAGCTGTTTAAAATTTCTTTTCAGCCTCGCTGAACTGTGGAGGATTCCGCTTTGGAACCTTCATGCTTTCTGTTTTTTTACCTCTGAAAAGGTTCATATTAAGAATGGAATGCATGTCGTTCGGCAGACATTTCGAGGTGGGTTTGCATAGCCGATATTTGTTTTAAATTCACTGTTACTGACTCATTAATTGAAGTTACGGGTTTGAATTGTTGATCACTCGTAGACTACTCGATTGCACAAATTTAGCAGTATTTTAATGAAAATCAATGATTTTCTAGATGGGAAGAATATTCGAAATTTTAGCGCCTTAGTTTTGCGTTTTAAAATAGCAGAGATACATTATTATTATTAGTTCGCATCGTCATCGAGTTAGAAGATTGCCACAAGTGAGGTCGGAGAATCGGTTGCCCCTTGCAGGTTTTAACTAGGCAATAATCATTCTAAATGTCCAATAAAACCAAATTTTTCGGCTAATTTATAGCTTAGCGCGACACCTCGTAATGATGTTTTCAGATTGTTGAGTTGGAAACTGTGGAAACTCCTTTGGAAAATTATATTAGGTTCTAATGTAAAAGCAAGTATTTTAGTGCTCATTCTGAGCAACAGTTACATTATAGATTCTGCAGCCAATTAATTTGGGATCACAATGTCTGATGGTTTCTTCGACAAATAATGAAAAAACTAATCACGGGAAAGCCGCATGCAGGATTGATAGCTTTGGAGAATGATGCATGCAGAAGAAACTTATTGAAATCTTGTCTGATTCATTTCTTCATCTGCCGCCTACGGAATTTCCCTCTGAGGAAGCGACCAATGGTCGTCTGCGACTGCTAACTAGTTCACGAAAAAATATCTAATGATGTGCTAGCTATGGCCGAACACAGATGAACATTCAAAGCCGAAGAGGACAGCTAGTTCACCAAATCATATCAAAAACTGTATAACACAGCTCGCGTTATTTGCCCGAATTTCCTAAACAACGTCTAAAATATGAAATAGTTGATCATATCGATGCATCATTTCCGAAGAGTGATTGATATTCAAGAGAATTTTTCTCGAGAACTAGTTCATATGAAGTGGTTTGCATGCATTGGATCGATCGATTGGAGTTGTTAAATCACAGATGGCATTTAGTTGTCTGTTGGAGAATAGGTCAAGAAATGTGTCCATGGTGGAGGTTATTTTGTTGTTGTGAAGGGTATGGTTGTGTCTGTAATATTTTCATTGCTTGAGCATGGTATTTTGCATACATTCAGTTCCATCGTTTGTTCCATCCATCGATGCCATCGTTTGTCTTTGTTGCCTTAACGTACTAAATGAGAAATGAATGATAAAGGCGTATTATTTTCAGATTATATTTTCATACAGTTTCTTAACCTTAGCGATCGATCGTCGTTACAGTGCCTATCTAAGCTTCCCACTGCTTTTACTGTTTATTAGCCTTGTTAATTTATTCGTTGACTATGCAGAAGGCCCCAATTTTTTGAGGCCCCAACATTTTCTTCGATAGGCCCCCATAGACTATCACAAATGATCGTAGAATATTGGAACTTGAATGAGAACCACAACAGCTAATGAGACCATAAAAAGTGAATGTAATTGAATTAGTAATTTAGGGGGTATTTTGCATTTGTTCGCATCGTTTGCTGAATGATCTTAGGGCAGCATCTTTTGTTGTTGCCGTGTTCCCTTCGGTAACAAACAGCTGCTTGTCATTTAACGACTTATCGAGCATAAGTTGTTTCTTCTGTGGTATTAGCAGGAAATTTTCATCGTACTCTCCTCGTTATTGTGACTGACCAAAAGGACTCCGTTAGCAATATGACTTCATCGAATTTTTAAAATACACCTAATCATCGTAGTTTTGACTCAAACAAATATCCTTAGCACTTCGTATTAAGACATTTTCACTAATTGATAGCGCATAAAGATCGATCGCCTAATTGTAAAAATATAATATGTACAAGAAAAAATGGATATATCGAGGCAGCTTCACCGTTGAACCGAAAAGGGATGAAAATAAGGTGGTTATTTAATGTTGTCGTCTCAAGACGGTAGGCGTCAACTTGTTTTCGTGTTGTTGTGTGTGTGTGTGTTGCACGTTACGTGAGTGCGCGTGTGTGCGCGCATCTCTTTCTTTGTATGTGTGGGTGTAATTTTAGCGTTTGCCACCCATTCAGCTGTTCAGTGTATCATCCAATCACGACACACTCAGTGCTCACTGTTCTTCACTTCATTAATCTCTTCCCTATACAATCATTTCGTTTTGTTTGCGTGCTGCAGTTTTTTTTTTTTCTTTTTTTAAATGTATCACATTTTCCGTGTTTGCTATTGTCAGCGTTCTTATGCGTTTTTCTTTTTCATTGTCTATTTGAGTGTGTGTGCGTGTGTGTGTTGTGTGTGTGCGTGTGTGTGCGTGTGTGTGCGTGTGTGTGCGTGTGTGTGTTGTGTGTGTGCGTGTGTGTGACTCAGTGCTCACTGTTCTTCACTTCATTAATCTCTTCCCTATACAATCATTTCGTTTTGTGTGCGTGCTGCAGTTTTTTTTTTTTTTAAATGTATCACATTTTCCGTGTTTGCTATTGTCAGCGTTCTTATGCGTTTTTCTTTTTCATTGTCTATTTGAGTGTGTGTGCGTGTGTGTGTTGTGTGTGTGCGTGTGTGTGTTGTGTGTGTGCGTGTGTGTGTTGTGTGTGTGCGTGTGTGTGTTGTGTGTGTGCGTGTGTGTGTTGTGTGTGTGCGTGTGTGTGTTGTGTGTGTGCGTGTGTGTGTTGTGTGTGTGCGTGTGTGTGTTGTGTGTGTGCGTGTGTGTGTTGTGTGTGTGCGTGTGTGTGTTGTGTGTGTGCGTGTGTGTGTTGTGTGTGTGCGTGTGTGTGTTGTGTGTGTGCGTGTGTGTGTTGTGTGTGTGCGTGTGTGTGTTGTGTGTGTGCGTGTGTGTGTTGTGTGTGTGCGTGTGTGTGTTGTGTGTGTGCGTGTGTGTGTTGTGTGTGTGCGTGTGTGTGTTGCACTTTATAGATTCAGTTCCTCTAATGCCTAACCCTTAGTAATATACGGTCACCTATAAGTTATACGGTCACCTATATACGGTCACCTATAAGTTCATTGACCTATATGTTTTACAACGTTTATTAACACGCCTAAATAAATTTGCGTAAAACGCATGATCCACTAGCGCCTCATCAACGTCCCTTTGACCTTACAGATTTCGATGATCTAAACAGTAATTTAAAGAAGTGCCGATAGATTCAGATTTGGGACTTATTTTCACGGCACAATCACCTATTTTTTCGTGACCTTCGGATGAAACCATTCCATTCAATTAATCCATTTATCTTGTTGTGAAAAAAAATCGAAAATTTTAATGAGATTTCTTTAGTTGACAGTTTTATCGGTTACTGCAGTTGATAGTCTTTTTGGATGGCATTATTTGGAGATGAGAAGCACAGTCGGATGGCTATCCATTCTACAAACGCTACGCAAAGTGTTCCACGCTGTGAAAGAAATCATTTCGCTATTACATAATAAGCATTCGTCAAAGTTTATTTTTTCTTGTAGAGTAACTTTGATTTTTGCTGTGCAGCCACAACTCCGGTATTTACTATTGACTTCCGTTCATATTTGTACTGTTATGAGCGATTTTGCAATTTCCGTGCAAGAAGGCAATTGAAACATCATGAAAAATGATCACATAGAGAGGGCCACGTTCATAAAACTTTAGAAAATAACATTAATACGAGTTTCTTTGAGATCCATCGTGAGCACTTGCTATCGTTTTTGTTCGATTGGGCACAACCCAGAATACTGCTTCCGTTGCATTCAGTTCTGACACCGATCGCTACTTTTGTAATGCAAGCATTTAATCTTAGTGCACCTGCAAGAAACTTCTTTCATCTTTTCCCAAACGTGGTAAATTTGAGCTCGTTTGTTGCGCATCGTCCATCCTCTATATTGATGCTGATCGTCCTTTATGGTTTTTTTTCTAAGCCGAATAGGATTCGATTTAGCTATGGGGAGTGCTGTGTACCCTACAGAACAAGGTTCAAAGTCTAAATTGGAAACCTAGCCAAGAATAGAGGGGGCATGGTGGGGATGGAGGCGTTTTTATGCTCGTCAAATCTTCTTTGGCGAGTGTCATGGGATGATGGCGGTTAGCGCCTTGCCTCGGAAATTGTTGGATGCTTCTTTTGCGAAAACAGCTGTTGTACACACCGAATGCGGCTGCCTTCACAGCTGCACCGTGCGCATTTCAGTACGCGCTTCTCGCCGCACTACTGCTTTGAAACGTTGTGCTTGTTACGTGCAATAGGTCTTCATGCTGCAGTCTACGCTACTTTTTAAATAGCATGAAACCATCGTGGCAATTTGGGGAATTGCACAAAGGCGTATTCAGAAAAGGCCGAACGTTGCGAAATATATTCAGTCTCTTTTAGCAGTTCACATCCACAGTTTTGGTGCAATGATGTCGCCACATTCAGCGCATGGCGTGTGTTTTGCAGATTTTCAGAAATACCCCCGTTGTTGCGCATTCTTGTCATTTGGTTTCTTTCCGTGTATCACTTCAGCATTAGCGTATAAAGGTGAAGCAATCAGCCATAATTTGATTAATTCATTTTAAAAAGCTCACGGTTTAAAAGCTATGAAATATAATTGGATGTTTCGCCTTTTGCTGGCACTAAAGCGCTGTTTCAGACTTCTGTCTATTGGGTTTCCGCATTTTTTCGTTTCTTTCGTTGTCACTTGACACTGTACCCCTCTATAACCGCAATATTTTGTGTTGCTGGAACGTTTTCCACGTATTCAGAGATACGACTACTTTTCCAGCCAGCAGTTGCAGCTGAGTTGGTTGGTATGTTGTCGCAGTTAGTGAACAAACTTGGAGATTTGCATTTCAGGCTTAAAGCGACTGGACGAATGCCGTCGGCAAGCGGGCCATTGTCGCGATTGTTATGTGCATGCTACCAACCAAAACACAACACTACAGACGCTGCTACAGCCTCGGAGGGTAAATTGGCATTGGAGGAGGATTATGAAGAGGAGGAATACGGCAAGCCAGTCCACCTCGATACACGCCCTGAGCGCTCATCCGTAGTGCAGGCACATCCTCCGTTGGCCTCCTCCGAATCGTCGATCGCGGAGCCAACCCATCGCTCCTTTTCCAAAGTTCGTTTCTTTGTTGCTGCTACGTGGTATTCGTGAATAGCTACAAGAGGTATTGATCATTATGTACCCTCTGGCTTATCACTGAGTATAGCGCTGGGCACTAAATATGGGGACGGGAATTTGTTAATGAGTGTTGAAAAATGCCAGCAGTAGTGGACGAAGTGGCATGAGAGGATTCAGATGAGTTTAGGCTGCTGGATGGCGACGAGATGCACGTCAGCGATAGGTTTCCTACCATCTCGTAATTTACATTTGTAGAACGATCTGTCATTGTATTGCAATGTTTATCAGAGTTTAAATTGTTCGGCTATCAACTGTATGCCTCTATAATCGTTTAAGCTGTCGCAGCAAAGGGAAAATATCGGAAGCAATATTTCATAATGCAGTATCGTTTAAATAGGCATTCGTGGTGGATTAGGGAAGAGGAGGAGTATATTTGAAGCGCGCGAATAGTCTGTTGTAGTTTAATAATGGGAAATGTTCTGTACGATATTGTCTTATCTTCGAAATTTCCACGGTGCTGGAGATTGCACATTTCCAACAAATCTCTGCTTTTCCTCTTACTTTTTTCCTTATATTTTTGTCTTCATTGTTCCTGTCGATTCTTCTTCGATAATATGTTCTCAGCATTTTGTCCTCATTGAGAATGTAACGTCAGTTTTTAGACAGCGCATACTCGGATATTTTATCGAGTCAGTCAGCAAAGCTTTAGTGGAAGGCCACATGTACATTTTTTGTTTTATTGAGTAGATCATCAGCGCTAGAATGTATATAGATGAGTCGAGGGCGAACTCAACATCGCTGAAATGATAGCGAACACCGTATTAAATGCCGAAAAGAGAAAAAAATTTTACGTTGAAAGAACGCCTGATAGAGCGCGTGGATGCATTTCTCAACGAGTGCTGTTTGTGCATTAAAACTAGCACAAATCATGTGCGCCTTTCCTTTCATGTACACTCTTCGTTTTTCAATGTTTTTCATTATCGCTAATCATATCAGATCTAAAGAAGCTCTAAGTTTTATCTGTTTTTATCTATTTATATATTTAATCTATTTTTATCTTTATCTAATTTTATCCATTTTTATCTAAATTTTATCTCAGAAACGGGAAAAAATTTTTTTGACCGGAATTTTTAAAGAAAACTTCTCTAAAAACAATCGGCGAGAATCAATTGCATGTATTTCCACTGTTTCCAGGCAAAAAGAGAACGAAAAAATCTGAAAATTTTACATCCTATGCATCCATTTTCATGTGTTGTCGCTCAATAATCGCTCATCGTTCTAGTGGCGCTGGCTGCGGATCTTTTCTTGAAAGTACTGAAATGTCCAGGTGACTGCTACTCTATGGCGGAGGGGGGGGGGGGGGGAATCTGAAAATTTTACATCCTATGCATCCATTTTCATGTGTTGTCGCTCAATAATCGCTCATCGTTCTAGTGGCGCTGGCTGCGGATCTTTTCTTGAAAGTACTGAAATGTCCAGGTGACTGCTACTCTATGGCGGAGGGGGGGGGGATGGTGGGGACAACGACTGCGCATGCATGGTAAAAAAGCTGAGATATGGGCTTCGTAAACAACAAAAGTCTCAATTACCAGGGCTGTCGTTTACCAGCGATTAACGAAAAATATCAACTTTAGCTAAATGGCTCCCGTATGTAATCATTTTTTTGAAAAAGATGAACGAAATAAAATCAGAAATAAAAAGCAAACGTTTTGGTGTATAGAGCTTTGGACTAAAAAAGCATTTTGGAAGGGACACTTCGGCCATCCAAAATCGGTCATTTCATGAAAGTGGAAGCTGCAGCTATGTTTGGCATGCATCTTCCAGCAAGCATCCAATCTCCTTTCATAGTTCGCGGAAGAAATCGCATATGGGCGTAAAACTGAATTGCACTACGGCACTTCTCAAGTACTTTTTATATGGTCTGCATAACAGACTCGCATTTCTTTCCTGTTTAGTTTTCGTTACTAATTAATTGCTACTTCATTTGCTTTAAATGCAAATGAAATTACTAAGATGTCTCTTGTTAGCTTTTCTCAGTTTCTTTATGACAGCTTCGTAAAAGCGTTCCTTCATTGTTCGACATTTGGAGCGAACGTCGTATACGAAAACAAATAAATGGGAGGCAGTTGACTGCTGTGTGGCAATAAGCGCGTATGCATAAGCAGACACCGACGATACGCACAGTGCTGAACATTTGGCAAAGGAAAGTCGCACTTTTTGAGCGCTTGGGCATTTGGCAGCTCGTTTCGCCAAAAGTGCATTCAACCTCTTATAGAAACAGCGCTTAGCAAAGGTTGCAAAGTTTTGTTAGCTGCTCCAGAAGACAAATCTATATACTTTGTAATGATGGTTTTTCGTGCCTGTCTAGGGATTGTTCTGTTTCTTTGTGGTACAATACTGCACGAATTGGGATCAGAAAAAGAAAGCATTGTCCTTAAAGGGACTGGGTAGTAATGTTTCGAATAAGCAGTTTTTTTTGCGGCAGTCGTGTTAGTTCAAAACCAGTTAAAAGTCAAAGCACACGGCGAATGGTGGTGCAAAAAATACATTTTTCGCAGTAACTGTACGATGGGGAGTAAGGCGGGCTCAGGAAATGTTTTCGATTTTGCTTGAATATCCATTTATCATGACAGTTCAACACATTTTGCACGTTTCATAGCTTGAGCGTAACACTGAAACGGTTAATCATGTTACGTGAAAAATTCGCACAATTCAATGAAATGTACAATTAGCCATGTGAGACTGTTGAAGCCGAAGAAGTATACTTTGCAGTGTATTTCAGTCTTTAATGATTTGCTTCGATAGCACGATATGTATCAGCATAGCATTTTTTGCTAACAAAAGCGTTGCGCACTATTGTACAGAATAGGGATAGTTGTGCAACATTGTCATCACATCTCGGCAAGTGCCTTTCTGTTGCGCTCAGTAGGGTGTAGTCGTTTTCTCCGAAGATGCTGAAGCTTGCCGAAGTTATACACGACCAGGATTAGCGCAGCTATGAGAGATATGTCGAGCAATGCTACAGACTCTGTTATTGTGCGTTCTTAAGTCCTCATAATAGGATTCGTTAGTGGAACCACAAATACGCGCAGCGATTTCTTATAAGCTGCGGTTCGTGTCTGGAGTACGTTTTAATTGCCATTTCGCTTAAACCAGCCGACTTTAACCAGTGCGGCATGCAACTTCTGCATACTAGCTATCCGAATAGGGCACAAATAAAAACTTTACAAAAATCTCTTTGCAGCTGAATGTGGTTTGTATAAAGAATGTTAAACCCCTCATTTTACCTTCTTTTTTCTCGCGCATCCTCGACAACTCAACCTCTACATCCAATTAACGTTGGAAACAAGGATGAATTGACAGTCCTCATCTCCCTTATCTGTTTCATTTCCGACCAATCCTCCTTCCTCTTCCCTGTCTTGCGCCTCCTTCTCCCAATTTTTACACTTCTTGCGTCCTCAAGTTTCAATTCGTTTCTTGGGATGCAGTTTTAATCTGTTTTTAGAACAATTTGCGGCCTCAGGTTCTAGTTAGGCTTCCAGCAATTCATGATTATCGCCTCCCAGGTGGACGACGAGCATTTTGATCGCCTGGCTGACGGCTTTTCATTTTTATCTATTTCTGAATAGCACATAGTGCTGCTATGCGCTTAATCACTTCTTGCCTGCGGTGGTAGTCATGAATTCGCGATTGCTTCTGTTAGCTGTCTATTTACAGAGAGCGTCACTGCATCACATCTGAAATGGCTCATGCACTAATGCATGCTTGTGTGCTGTGCACCCTGTTATATTGAATGTAGGGAAATGTGTTCACTGTACATCGTGTATGCTGAGCGATTCGCTTAATCTGCAAATCGCTTGTTCCTCGAGGCATTATGTGTAATACTTTTTTTTTTTTGGTGAAGCCTAAGTGGTGACTGAGTGGTGAGAGCAAAAATTGGTAAATTCAATCGCAGCGATTGCATTAGTTTCCTGAGAGATGCGAAATTTATCATTTTCACGGTCGTGAAAACGGTCTTGAGGCAGATTGATTGTGATGTCTTTTTTTTGCTCAGGCGAGAAAATCCATCTTGTTGCAAGTCAAGTTTAAACGCTGAATCAGATAGTGGTGCGTTGGGCGCTCAGAGTTTACATTAGCATTGGCGCAGTGAGGCGAAATATGAAAGATTCGAAATAACGGTACAATGTGAAGTTTTTTTTTTTTTTAAATTGCTTTTCAGCTGATGGCGTTTCGTTTGCTTTTTTAATGGAAAGCGTGAATCACCGCAGATTAACGAATTATGGAACTTTGCGTTTATGCAGATCACTTTTTATGCGTTTGGGAGCACTTGCGATAATCAGACAAACACGTTGAATTTTATTGAAAGTAATTAATCAGCGTCATGTTTAATCTCGTGAGCGTTGTACATGTTTAGCTTAAAAAGTCTGCAGTCTTTGCCAAAGTTTTGCCTATCGCCGTTTAGCTCACTTATTTTTGTCAGCGATTAGCTTACGAATATCTTCAAAAATTTTCTCTCTCTATTTATATTATGTTAATAGACTTACCAGATCTTTGAAGAAAACGTTTAGATAACAACTGTAGTCGAAGAGTCGGAATAATACAAAAAAAGTCATCACGATCGTTGTTCGCAGTAGCTGGGATGAATAAAGGTGGTATTGTAGCGGCGCATTGCGATGCACTGTTCAGTTAGCTAATGCTTATAAGTTTGTCAGCTGTTTACCGTTTAAATTAACACAGAACGCCTTATTGAATGAGCACTACTAATTCTTTTGTGGAAATGCATTGATAAAGAGACGTCTGCTTGTAATAAGCAGTTTAGCGATCAGATAACACGGAGTTTAACAAATTATGGAACGGTTTATGGAATTATGGAAGTTTGTTTCACTTGTTTGCGCATTGGAAAGGTTTCTATTAGCAATGCGGGAAGCTTTATTTGCTTATGATAGTTTTGCAGCGTGAATTACAAATAACGCGTTTGCTATATGCTGTGTTATGTTTGTCACGAACGTAAGCTAGTATAACAGTGCGTGATGTATTAATTTACGGGTTCCATCGTTATTCCACCTTCCATTGACTCCAGCAATTCGTCATTTCTAAATCATCTGTCGTTTTCTTTATCCTCTCTAAGGTAGAAAATTGGATCTCGCATTTAAGAGATTAACTCGTTCACCTTATAAAGTTTTGCAATAAGTAAGCAAAGCCTCGAGTTACTAAGCAATCTGTTAATTAAGAAATTCGCATTGAAACGTTGAGCTTCTTAAAAGAAGTTTTTGTTTTGAATCAGATGAAGTGCGCAGTGATATTGAGACAGATAGTGTTCAGTCATAATTTCTTTCTGCTATACACTTATCTGCTTTATCGTTCGAAACGAGTTTTTTGATTTCTGTTGAAATATCCGTTCATTTGAGCCTAATTTGCCATGCTAAAGTCTCATTTCTTCGCTGCTTCGCCCTGCGCTGTCCTTCTGATTGGTGCCTTTGACTGAAATCTGATTATAATTTCGTAGTTGGTAAATCTGAATATGTGGGATTTACGGCAAGAGGGCGTAAGCGAGGAAGGCGTTTAAGCCAAACGAATAATACCTTTTTTGTCTATTGCGCGCGGTTATTCCATAACAGGAGTGTTAATGAATCTTGAAATTTTTAACGAAGTATGGAAGTGGTTGGTTGTGTGGTACGGCGAGCATATGAGCTAGTTAGCGTTTGTTTTTATTGAGAAGTATTGCGGTGGTAGGCGAGTAACATTTCGCTCCTAAGAGCGCCTACTGTTGATCTGTTTGCGAGTGCGTCTATTTGCGCAGCGCACTGATTTCGTTGTATACTTTTCTTGGCTGACGCGCTGCTCATTATTTGCTTCCTTTTTGTGTTGTCACTTTTCTCTACTTCCCAGCTTCCCTAAGTATGCCAAATGGGAAACTGTCGATGCATGTTGGTGCAAACAACACATCATATCCCTGAATTAGGTAAACGATCGATGGCCGAGAATTTATATTCAGAATTCACTAACTTCACTCACGCTTTGTTCAAAATGTTTTGTTTGTTTTTTAATCGTAATGCAACGCGCAGCTATAAAATTCTGCAACTTCATCTTTATTTGGTAAGCAGCTGTCTTAAGACAAAGATCGCAAATATTAACTCTTCTAGGTTAATTTCTTTGAAGTTTTAGTGCTTTTTTTCGTACTACCCTTTCAGTTTTTCATTCCTTTTTCTTGCCGTCCACCTTATCCATCTTATTGTTCATTCCAGCTAATGAGTCTGCATATCTGAAAAGCAGTGGGAATTATTTCGTCTAAACAACGGAATGAAATTCTAAATTCTTCTTTTAGCTCATTGCCGGCATTTTTGCGGGCGATGCAGTGTTTAGAAAACTTAATTGAAATTCTAAGGATCGATTTAATAAGTTATTGGCGTGGCCTTGATGGCCTTGTTTGCCTTGTTTTTGTGACACACCGATATGCCAAGGTCGAATATGTTCGACACGTCGAACAGTACCGGATGACCTTTTTCAGTCCTTGAATTCTACGCGAAATGTCGGTCACACCCACGCTTTCGTGGTATCATAACGCAGACCTCTCGTTTCCGCTGTTCATACCTTACAAAAGATAAAAGGCAAAAAGCGATAATACCGAAGGCAAAAGTCCGATTACGTGCGCAATTGCTTATCGTTGGCTGTAACACAGTCGGTCCTGCCATATTGTCATTCGAAGCGAGCGAGAAGTGTGGTGTAGAATGGAGCCTTAATTGAGCTTGAATTCATCCAAATCCAAGCATTTTAGCTTTTATCTTTCCTCATTAAATTTACGTAAGTCCCTATAAAATTCCATTTGTTTTTTTTTTCCGATTTGCACTGCATTCCTTATGGAAGAACTGAGCTTGTATGTATATAGTAGTTTAAATATACAATAATTCAGCGAAGCATTTTTGTGTGTGTCCTCATGAATTTCATCTATAATTCATAACGTAACATCCAACACATCGAAACAACTCAAATGAATTGAGTTTTGAAATTTTCCTGCTTTGAAGATATTTATAAAGCACCATAACTTTCTTGCTTCGAAGGCGTTATTGGAGAGGAGAGGTGGGGAGGAGAGGCTTCGAGAGTGCAAAGATCACGGAAGCAGTAACCGACGATGGAACACAGCAAGTACTTGCAGCATTGTCTCCCGAACATTTTCACCAAGTCTGTAGATTAAATCTGCGTTTTGTTTTTTTTCACGAAGACTGTAGATTACATCTGCGTTTTGGTAAGCTGAAGAATAATTCAGTTTTCTAAAATTGAAATGTGCGCAATCGATTCGGTTTCAGTGTCAGTTTGAGACAAGCGGCATAAAGATATTTCGATCATCTCAGTGAGTAGCAATCATCAGTTTTACTTTAAGAGCTGTTGTGGTTTTGCGAAATGGGACAATTGTAATTAATACCTGTCCGTCTTTCTCGTATGCATGACGATAGCTTTGAAAACTAATTTTTTGTTTATGTTGATTGTGTGTGTGGGTAGTGTACAGTAGCGCAAAGAGAGTGTTTTCTGCGAAAGTGCACATAATTTGACAGACCCCCTTAGACGGTGGTATGCACGTTGAATTGTTGATTGATGACATTGACTGTGCCACTGAGTGAATTGGAGTGGAACCTTTTCAACGTCGTGAACGCTCTTTACGGAAACGATTGCTTTCTAATCCCGAGTCGTTTTCCACTTGCATTGCTCGCCTGAAGTCTTTCTTTGTTAACAGTAGGTTGCTTTTACAGATCACTGTTTAGCACTTCACCTTGTGCTCGATGTTTGACTCGTGGATGGCAATTTTAAAACAGTAGGTTGCTTTTACAGATCACTGTTTAGCACTTCACCTTGTGCTCGATGTTTGACTCGTGGATGGCAATTTTTTTCCACTGTTTCTTCGTTTCCGAATTTTGCTAAGATCGCCATCCGTTGATTTATACCGAGAATGTTGAAAGAACTCCTTTCTTTTTCTCTTCCACTCCCCCCCCCCCCTCCCCCTGTCTGCTCAATTTCCCGTCTTCTTGTACTCCGTTCCTTCCAGGTATCCGGCAGTCATATTTTAGGTGAATTCCTCCATCCTCGAGAGTGATTTTTTTCAACTTGCGAATTTATGTTTCAGAATTACTAATCGAGCTTTCATTCGCAGCCGCCCCAGCATGTAATGGGACCGTCATGTTTGTCCGTGTACATGTGTGTTTATGTGCGTTTCTATGCAGTAGTTTCAAAGAAGAACCATTAAAGCCACGGCGATGAAAGTTAGCAGACGTAATCCATGCTATTACGAGGACTCCTAAGCGAAACTAGGGGAACATTGTTGGATTTCTGGGTGATTTATGGCGCTTTAAAATAATTTTGCCGATCCATCTCTTCGTCCCACAAATTTTCGCTGTCATGAGGAACAGGTAGGTGGCTGATCGCTAACATCCGACTATAGTTTCGTATCTCACTACGCCGGCCAAATTAATTCATAGGCTGTAATCAGCTTCCTCTAATTCAGTCGCGATCGACCGCTCCCTGTCTCCCTACTGTTTTTACCGCTTTTCGATTTCCTCGCCAAGCGACCAACTGGCCATATTTGTCCATCGGTCTTCTTGTGCTTTTCAGCTGCGGATCCTGTGCTAGTTCAAATGAACTTTGTATAGTGATTAACTTCTAGATAGTCAACCTTTAGCCGCTATCCTTGCTAGGCCTCAAAAGTTGTCTTCATTTGGTGAAATTAAGTGTTCGATTCATAGGTTGTCGAAATCCTTTCCGCCTCAGTCCTTCTTCGCCATTGCTCGTATAGAAGCTAGAGTGGGAAGAGATCGGCCGCGAATTTCATAAGTGCAGAGCGACTGGCATCCGGCGCATCAGTTATCGGTAATTTCCCAAGGAAATCGTCTATAAATATAAAATTTGCAACTCGTTTACCGCTCGCAGTTCACAAAAGATTTTTTTACTAAGTGTCTAAGGTTTTTTGACCTCAAGAATCGTTCGCTACTCGCAAAATTTCATCCCAGAATGCCACAAAACTTGCCCCGAAAATTCATGACGAGGGATTATGGTCTGAAAATGGTAACCGGCAGAAATTTTTTCGAAAACTGGGTGGGGAAAAAACACTCATATGTGGTTCGAATCCAGCCGAAGACTTTGTTGACTATTTCACGCTATTTCCGCTCGTTAGGGCCCATGCAAGATTCATTCGTAATTCACAGATTCTATAGATGTAACGAGATTGTTTTCTGTCCCTCTTGTCACCACTATGTTTTCCGTTGCCCTTATCACCACTGTATTTTCTATTGCTCTTACCACAAATGTTTACAGAACGGATTTTTTTCGCTAATAATGTTTGCAGAGAAAAATATTTTCTCTTTTTGTCTGGGTTGATCAATGAAAGGTACTGTTTTTGTTTATGAAAGGACAGCTTGAAATCCAAAGTGAAAGTTTCATTTGCTCTTAAGTAAGATTATCAGTGCAAAATTCCGTGATAATACCTGAAAACGAGGTGAATGCAAGATTGCAAATGTTGAATTGCGTTATGGGAAATGTTTATTTCCCCTCATAATTCAACCAAACATCGCGATATGTTAGCCAAGTAGAAGCTGGTCGAATAGCGAGTGCCATATTTGTTGTCTCTGCTTCTTGCGGCGGTCCTTTTTAAGCAGCTCGAGGTCGTGCTCCAACAATTGCGAATTTAGAGACTTTCAGAAGCGATATTATGATTCTAAAGCCGTCAGAGTGCTTCATCATTACAGCGTTTTTTTTTTTCGATGACGGGCAGAAAGGGCTGCTGGAAGTGAAAGAAAAAAACCATCTATTTATGAAATTCGGAATTGTGTATGTTTGAACAGATATTTATAGGCGACTTTTTTCCCTCAGTTTTAACAAATTGTATGGCAAAGTCTCACGTCACTACAACTCTTTGTAGTTATTTACGAATGAACTTTCTAGGTTACTGTTTTCGAACCGTTCCGTTTCTCATTACGAGAGTTTTCAAATTCACCTATTTTTACGACAGCTGAACTGGAACTCAACGATGAGCTCTTCTTGTTTTCACCCCGTTCAGCAAACTTCATTCTCGTAACTTTTTTGCTGTTATCAATGCCATCGAGTGGTTGCGACAGTTGTTTTTTGATTCGGACAGTTATTGTCAAACTCGTGATTATTTTGTTGTCATTGTGAGTTACACAAAAGTCATTCATCACATTTATACATATTAGAAAATGAAATGGATCTTCCAAATTCTAAATTCAGTTCGGGAGCAACAAATCAGATCCTCTTTCCTCCATCTCACTACCGGATTTGGATACATTGTTGAGGCGAGGGGTCTGCTCGCGCTGAGAGCGTTTCCACGATTTAAAAAACAAAAAGACTCTCGCTCAAAATGCGATGATAAGAATTCTCCTATTTAGTGAAATTTTTATCCTAATCGACCTGAATTTGTGTTTTCCTTTACTGTTAAGCATTTAAAGACAATGAATGGTAGTTCGTCGAACGAAAGACTGGGAGTGCATGTGTCCAGAAATAGAAGTATCCGAGGCACAGCGATCGCAAAAATAGTGTTGATAGCGGCGAGCGGCTGCCCGTGGTGCGCAAGTATTTTATTGGCTGCTATATACAAGTGCCTTAGCTACAACCAAAAGCTTCACCAGTGGAAGCAACGGTATCTTACGCGCTGCCGCCGTAAACGCATTAAAAACGTCAGTGGCGTGTGGGCTACACCTGAATAAGTTAAGGAGTGGATATAAGCGTCATTTGAAGTCCGGTTTATGGTTTGCACCTGAGAAAAAAATACCGAGTCGTGTAAAACGTCTCTTTGTAGGAAGTAACGCCAAACTTCATGTTATTTTTTATCAAAGCGTGGAAGCTTTCCGTTCTTTCTGGGCATTGGTGAGAATTCGAACCTTATTCGCTTAATTCTCATTCCTCATTTCTTGTCTTTGATGTCGCAGTTGAGAGGCAGGAACTAGAAGCATCTCAGAACGTTTAAGCAGAAGCGTCGAGGGCTTTTTTTTCTTTACAGTGCGTGATGCAGTTGAGATGAAAAAGTACAAATTTAATTTGACGTTTAAAATTGCGTTTCAAATCGTGCTGACGTGTGGCTCACTGTTTGCTGTCATCGATCTACTTGGAGAGACTCGATCGGTGTCAGCGAACTAAATGCTGAACTCTTGTGTGTAGTATACTTAATGCTGAAACATATATATAGACATATACAGAATATATACATATTATACGTATATATACATATACATACATATATATGAATAGATATGTATACATATATTTTTTTGCGCTCTCAGCGAATTTAGAAATTCCTCGGATTTGTTGGAAAACAGACAGGACTTGTAATGGAGTGTGGCGCATTTTTACCATGCGCATTTCCCTGCAAGCACATCTGGCTTCCTAGAATTGTTCCCAATTAGCCATTCTCTTATTCGCATTCATCAATTTTTTCCTCGCAAATTTAATTTTTAAGCTATGATAATGCTTCAGAAGGGGCAGATAGCGCTGAAATTTGATTTGGAGATATGCTGTAAGCACAATTTATGGTCTAAAATTTCACATTTGATGGCTGCAAGCCATCGGAAAGACCCACTCGATACCTGCCAAGGCATTTTACCATAATGGGCTTTTGAAAACGGAAATTTCGGAAAGTTCGTTAAACATAAAACAACAAATATGTGAATTTTGGGGTGTTGTGGAAGCCATAGTGAAGGCGTCTGCGGATCTGTTCAAATTGGACTTACGAATTGAAAACGTTTAATGCATTTCGGATGCATTATAATTACTTTTTTTTTCTGTTTTGCAACGAACCACCATCTAGTTTTCTTGTCATTCAAGCATATTCTAACCCAATTGACATTGATACCATCCTCACAGGCATCAAGTGGATGAAATGAAGAGGATTTTACCATCTCCTCCTCCTCCGCTCGTCCTTCTACCGCGTCTTTCTCTTCTGACCAAACTTTTCCTCTTCAGGAGCTTAACTTCATCTCAGATTTCGTGGGGATACTTTGTCCGAAGAGACAAAGATCACCATCACACTGTCCGTCGACAATACACTGTCGAGCAACTTTTATGTGCTGATAACTTTTATGTGCCTTTATGTGTTTCTGAATCATCAGCCAAGTGCAGCGCAGGGTCACAACCTGTTTTAATCAGACAGCTCAGCAATTCGATACCAGCAAAAGTTGTCCTTTGAAGCTTGTTTTCAGTGCAGCTATCGCATCATTTATGCTGAATATTTTCAACTTGTTTATACTTTTATTTATACTTTTGACAATCTCAACATGGTCGGCCTCAAAATTGTGCATCCATACCTTCTGTTTACATCAGAATCGCTTGAAGAAGATTCATTTAGAGCTTTAGCTGTTGCAAACTTGGTGGTGAAAATCCGCCCACCCTCCCACCAAAGTATTCCTCACTCAATCCCCCCCCCCCCTTCCCCTACCACACCAAAGCATACCTTAGAAACAAGAATATACATTTGTCTCCTTCATCACTAATGACAGATCGTTGGTCTCGGCACTTCATATCCGTAGCTTTCGCATGTCTAAACTTTATCTTCATTTGCGTGTTGAATTTTTTGAGGATCATATGTTCGCTTAGTGAGGCGTTTACGTTTCTCGCATGTGCCGTTTCTACCTGTCTGATGTCAGTACATAACGACTTTCATGCGGAACGAAGCCGCCTGCATTTCATTGCTCTTTGGCTTGACACTGACGCCCTAAACGGTTGCTTCAGAACGTCAGTGTGTAGAAAAGCAGTTGCTCATATTCTCGTTTCTCGCAGTGCTCGCTCATGTCGATGTGCGCATCGTTATGCTTCACATCTACTTACATAGCAGAAGCAGTCGCATTTGCTCGTTGTTTACTGTTATATGAAGCTTGGCGCCGTTTTCGGTTTAACGCTGCGGTGATGTTGTTGTTTATCCTATAGCTCATAATGTTAATTTCTGAAACTGTAAAGTGCTAAAGAAGTTGTTGGAACACATTTCTTATCAAAGCTGTTGCTGCGTGCTGTGCCGTCTGTGCAAGTGCGCTTATTATTAATTTAATACAAACATATGGACGGATAAATTTCTAATAGTAAAGTTGCTGTTTGAAGTTTCAGCAATTCTGTTTAGCAAAGTTTGCACCTTAAAAGTATAGATAGTGGGCTTTCTCAGAGCGAATAAAGATTTTAAAGGTGCTGACATCACTAACGAGTTTTTAGCATATCTGTCTAAAGGAACGTCAGAATGTCGCAAAATCTCTTAAGGACAAGCTTTCGAGAATTTCCTTTAAACGTGAGGCCCATTGAAAGTTGCCATTAATGCTAACTGTAGCTCAGTAATACGCCAGTTATTGCCTGTTTTCTTTAAAAGTTCAAGGAGTCATTATATTCAGATTTGCAGCAATATCCTTGCGAAAATATCTGGAAATTTCGAAATTCTCAATCGTTCGTAAAAAGAGCATACGCTGATCGTTTTATTGAACAAGAAGTGCAGCAACGATTATGTCATCTTTAATTTTATGAATATATTAACTGAATTGGTTACTTTTTTCGCTTTCTTCTTCTCTTTGCTAGCTGGGATATTTCACGTAGTTCTTCAGCTGAATAGTATTTGCCGTACCGAATTTTGGAGAAAGCTTCCAGTAACTGCATTGGTTTCGCTCGGAACTTGAGACGGTATCGTTTAGAGCAAGATTACACAAGAAACGTTTTGAGTTGATGAGCCGAAACTTGTGAGAAAGAAGGAGATTTGGGAAGTGCAAGTTCACTGAATCCTTGTTCAGAAGAAACTTCATAACTCTATTTAGAAGCGATTTGATTTTATTCTTTTTTTTTCTTGGGGGGGG
>JPKZ01001948.1:513515-527083 GCA_000803305.1 Toxocara canis
GGTGACTTTTGACTAACGAAGCACTCTCGGTTTTTAGAAAAAGAAATGCTTATGGAGATGTTCAGTGTGATTTTTCCAGCAGAAAAGTTTTGAAAAAATTCACATCCGATTCTTCTGCATGGTTGTCGCAATTTCACATAGGTGAGTTGTGCACCTTTATTGACTAAGTGAATTGATTGACGAAGCATGCATAGGCAAGCATGAAGCTTCTTCGAGATACATTTATGACAAACTGAACTCCTACTCTACATTCAAAATTGGGAGTTCGGTCTTCCTTAGTTAGAGGTTGTTTTCTAGCACGATAAGTTGTGAAATCTCTCCAGGACACTTTATGGAATTAAGAAGAATGAATGACTTATTGGCTTTCAAACAATGCAATATGTAATGTTTATCGTGCGGCTTATGCGAAGAGAATGTGGAAACACGATGCACATTTGTGGCCATAATAGGTTTAAGTAGTGTGCTGCGGCACTGTGCTGCTTTTTATGGCTCATTTCTCGGGTGAATGAAACTTATGGAAGTAATGAATATTGTCACTGAATTTGGCCGATGTTGAAGGGATGTGAGAATTTATTTTATGGTTATGCTTAGGTGCTTAGAAAGGGGTGCTCAATAATGTGAAGTGAACGTTGCCTCTGCGTTGCTTTGCTGCTTGCAGAGCCAGCCCATTGTACTCAACGAGACAAGTGTTTTTACGTCTTTAAGCTCTGGAATCCGCTAACGGGTGCGTAATTGGATGCAACTCACAAAGTTCTGTTCGTTCTCTTTCGATGCAGCTAACTAAAATTCAGCATATGGTTGCTATGTGCTGCTTCTTTTAGATGAATGTTTAAAAATTTTTTTGCCATATGATTGTCTACTGCAATATCTGCTGGCATTCAAAACGTTAATACTTTTATTGATCAACGTGTTTTCATTCGTATTCTCTTAACAACACTTTATTCTTAGAAGCAGCACGTTTGCTGTGTATATGGCCGCATCGCAAAATGTTACTCTATTGCGCTTGGTGTTCAAACGTAACTGTGCAAGTGTCAGATCTCTTTACCATCAGCTACCCAACACCCTTTACGTTTCATTTCCGACTGGCCAAGTAGCTCTTTGGGAACGCCGTTTCTCAGATGTAAGCTAGCTTAGCGGGTGCTTTGATTCGTGTTTTCATTGTTTGCGATGGTGAGTAACCTCTTCCGCTCGAACGGCTGTTCCAGGGTGAGATTACGAAAGCTCATTGAAAGCATTGTATATGCCAGTTTTTGTTCTTGCTGGATGCATGACTGCTCGACTCAATGTATGCCGCATCGATGCGCGTCGTTATATATTGCTTTCGTCGAGTGTTGCTATCGTTGCTAAACTTGTGTTTTTACTGCTGAACTTTCGCACCCACCTCCTGGGTGGGTCTTCCGCATCCCCTCCTCCTTTTCCACCATCAGCCGTGAGCCTCCTATCCCAATAGCGGCATCGATGTCAAGTTAGTCTGACTGGGGAGTAAGGCAGTTTGGATAGAACAGGAAGCTTGCGCAAACATGAAGCGCTTTCGCAGTATACACTGCTACTCACCACATTGTTTTCCACGTATCATCTCTCCAAGTTCATCGCGCTCCCGCTTCGAATTTGCAAATTTATTCGATCACCTCTTTGTGGTACTTTTTCTGTGAGCAGTCGCTCTCTTAACCAGGGTTCAAATGAAATCATTGCGTACGTTTGTGTTCACGTGTTTATTTTTTATTTTTTCTCGAATGCGTGAAATAGAGCAACCGTGAAAGTTCGTACTGTAAAAGCTGTCATGTGAGAAATGTGTTCACCGTATTTCGGATTTCATCCATCATAAACTTGACATGTTAGCGTATTTTCTGCAATTTTCCATTGCAACCTCATCTATTCGCGTTTTTATGCAAAGCGTGAAGCGAGTTGATCGAATTCACGCTGAATATTGGTCCTTTTTTGCTTTAAAATGTTTCCTGGACACGCTATGTAAAATGCGATCTGGTTTTGGAAAGGCGGAATGCATTTGTGAGACAGTTATTGGCAGTTAATAGTATAAAGTTTGTTACTCGAAAATATCTAAGGAGGGAGAAATTAGACATTCTTCACGACAGTTGCATCTATGCAATGTAATGAATGATTTGATTTCTCTGCACAGCGTTGCAAGAATGTTCTAGGCTGATCTTTCTTTATTTGTTCTTTCACCCCTTATAAATTATTTGTGGCTTTTTGTTATAGTAGGGAAATCGGAAGCTGAAAATGTCCGACACGTCGAAGATTTTGTCAAAATGCTTTTGTTGTTCGTAAGAGCCATTCCATGGGCACATGCAAAATTTTCGCAAAAGCTCCTCATAGGACTGTCGTGCCCGTTATAGGACCCTTGTGTCTGTGCCGCAAATTTTTGTCTGTCATTCGTTTTTAACTCATCGTGAAGAAAGCTGTCGTTATCGAATGTGACAGATTTAATTCGTAGTGTTATGAGAAACGAAGTTTTGATTCAGTTTATCATCTTCTAAATGCATTACGTATATTTGTAGATAATCCTAAGAAAGAATGATTTCGCATGAGGTGCATCATTTAAAGATCATCGTAAGATGAGGCATCTTGCGAGGTTTATGGCAGCTAAGCATGTGCATTTCCTTGCAAATAAAGCGGTTTTCGGGGGAATAAGCTAACACAGCGAATATGACAGTTCGTTTGTTAGCCATTCGCAAAACGCAGTAAACAGCATTTGACACTATGGTTAAGCGTTCAAGCGTTTCTGCATTTTTTTTCTTTTCATTTTTCCTGAGTTGTTTTTGAATGATTTCGGTTGTTCTGAGCGGCAGCGAGCGCGAAAACCTCAACTTATTTCACGTAATGCGCCACTGCTTCGAGAGGATACATTTGTATTGAATGTGCTTCCTAGTGACTGGAGGTGATTCGGTACCAAAATGCATTTGCATGAATCAAGATATTTTAGATCTTTGAGAGACATTTCGCGAACATTTATGGAAATTAATTTCGAATTGATTCATAAATTAAGTGCTCATAAAATGTTAGACATTCCAGACAAAGAAAACCACTTCGATTGCAAAAATGTACAGTCGAAGCAGCTGTACTTAGCTCATGTTTCAAAATGAAAAGAACAAGCGGCTTACTCATATAACAAGCGCGGAATTAAAAGGATCGCGGTGACTGGTTAGTGACGAAGCGGCACGACGTCAAGGAGTCGAAAAGCAAAGGGCAACAATACACTCCCGAATTGAAGACGCAGAAAGCAACCATTAAGTTGCAGCTAAATTTAGCTCTCTTGCTTTTCCCCGAGTGTCGCCTTCGTAGAGTGATGCGCAACGTCGTGTGGGGCACAAACCAAATTCCTGCAAGCGCATCCACCCTCTTCTTCATACACGGTTTGTATTTCGTGCCTTCGGACAGCGTTTTCATGTCGTCCAAGGCTGTCTCGGTGTCGAAGCGGAACTTCAGCTCGATCCCGTAACCTTATTTGAAGACTCAAGGTTCCGATTCTATAGGCAGCCAGTCTTCCTAATTTTTTCGCAGTCAATGTGTTCTTTGTACATAAAATAGGCGAAAATACAGAGAGCGTAGTCGTTCTACGCACATTGGCACATTTTCCACTTTTGATGTATGTAAGTCGTGCATCGTACCGTTATCGGAGGTGGGTAATATGGGTTCAGAAGGGCCATTCTATAGGCCAAAGGCGCGCGCTTAGAATTAACGAACGATTGGCACTGCGCTTTTTTCATTGCCGGAAATGGGCGCTCACCTGGTGGAGGTATGTTCTGAATGAATTGCTGCTCTCCATTTATGCACCAGCTGCGCCCCGTTGAGCACTGGCTACTCTTTCGTTTTGCAACTCACCGCAACACTGCTGTCGCTTTTCTGTTAGCACATCTTCTTGCGAGTTTTTTTTTCCTTTTTTTTTAAAATATGCTCATTTCTCCTCTCCCATATCTCTCTTCACCTGTAGAAGCTTCGCACAGAGTTGGCTAATTTTTCAAAATAATTAGTATGCATTCAGCTGTGTTCAATTCACCCATACGTGTTCCCATCCAGTATTCCTCAATTTTTTCAAGAACTTTTGTTGATTGCCGACTATTTTCTAATCAGCTTCATAGGTCGCGAGTTTTTGGAAAAAGGGGTGAAAAAATTTATGCTGAAATCATTAGCTGGAATATTCCGCAGTTCGGGAGTAGTTTTCATAGTGCACGCATGTTGGCGTTAGTGTTATCATGTTATCATGATTTGATGCTTCTAAAGTGCATGATAATATTGCTGTTCCATGGGACTACTTCAGAATAAGTGAGGTTTGGAAGCTGCTGATATATTTCCATGTTCTTTACGGTTGTTGAAGTTTGTGAAACTCTAGCTTCTTAATTTCCATCACTCACAGCGCTTATTTGATACCGTATGCTTAATGACTGAATTTGTGGCGTCACATTGGTGACGTATTCCACTTAACCGACGTACTAGTACAGTATCCGTTGAGAATACTGTGCTCATGAGAGTAGTACTGTGCACTTTTACTTCATTTAGGACGTTGCGCAGTTCGGGAGTAGTTTTCATAGTGCACGCATGTTGGCGTTAGTGTTATCATGTTATCATGATTTGATGCTTCTAAAGTGCATGATAATATTGCTGTTCCATGGGACTACTTCAGAATAAGTGAGGTTTGGAAGCTGCTGATATATTTCCATGTTCTTTACGGTTGTTGAAGTTTGTGAAACTCTAGCTTCTTAATTTCCATCACTCACAGCGCTTATTTGATACCGTATGCTTAATGACTGAATTTGTGGCGTCACATTGGTGACGTATTCCACTTAACCGACGTACTAGTACAGTATCCGTTGAGAATACTGTGCTCATGAGAGTAGTACTGTGCACTTTTACTTCATTTAGGACGTTCAGGAAATAGGGCATTCCTCAAATAGATTATTCCTGTTGACGACGTGAAAAAATGGAGCTTTCTTCTCGATTAGAACCCCTATCTGGGATAGAAGCTCTCTTCACGTTTAAAGCCCATGTGGTAAATTTTCCTTTTTATCACCCATCTCACTTCTTTGTTTCTCATGTAAATTCACTTCGGGCTGCTAAAAATAGAGCCGATACCTTGAATGAAGCCTCTTTTTTCATGTCTCGCAAAAATTGTAATCACCAGGAGCTCTATTCGAGGAAGTACGGTAGCGTTTTTGGGAACAAGTAAAAACTTATCAGTAAATGAGCTGGCCGACTAGATTATCTCAGTACCATCTTAATTACTGACTTCGTTTTCCTTAGTGATTATTCGTGGCTCTTAGTTTTTTAGTGCTTTTTTTGATGTTCTTATTGCAAAAATTACGGGCAACGTATGTTACGGGTAACGTTACGGGTAACATGTGTTTTTGAGTGCATTTGGTTTCTCCAAACTGAAAGCGAGACTAGCTTCATCCCAGTGCTATCGTTGCATTTTTTTTCGCTCGTTCACCTTGTTCTTTAAACATTATGGAATAGTCGAAATTCCTTTAACTTTCATGTTCAAGTTTTGACGTTTTAAGTAAAGACGATTTTTCAACTGATCAGCAAGAGTGTGAACATGATCTTTTGGTCGAGATTCTCACACTAAACGTAGCTATGAAAATGAGCACGTTATCAAAAATTTCTTTTTCCTCTTTTTTTTTAAACTACTAGAGCGGTTGATTTATCATGTGTGACACAAATGACGCGTGCTTATGCTGGCATATCTGAGGCAGTCACAGCTTGAAAGATGGACCGCTTAGCTCGCAATAAAAGTACTTTAGTGCGACAATGTTTTTTTGGTAGCGGGTTGAGAAAAGTGGCATGGGCTGCTTATTGAAAGTTGTTTTACACCGCGAAGGGAGGCGAGGGGTGTTATCACTTGAGAAAGGTATTGCTGTGATTATTGAGATTGGTGAAAAGCTGCAAAGGATATCCCCACAAGAATTTTCTCTGTGACATGGGTTACCTAGTGAATAAGACGATGAAAGGTAAAAATTGAATTTTAAGCTTCAGGATAAGAAATTATAATTAAATATCAGAATGATAAGCTCCATAATTAGAATACAAAGGTGATATTATCAAGAGAGTTCGAGTGAACTTATATTGTTGGAGGAGCGGGGTGAAGGGGGGGGGAGGGTGTGGAAAAACTAGGTGATTAATGCATGTGTTGCCCTTTTTTATGGATCGTGGTTAACTTGGAGCCAAACTTTCGGTGGCCGGGTTTTCTTTCTTTTTTTAAATATTGCAACCGTATTGTTTCATTGCTGGATATGAGAGTCGGTCGGCTTAATGAATTTGTTTGGTTGCAGTGGTATTCTGTACATTGTTTTCACATTGTTCACTGCAGTCGATAGTGGTTGAAAAATTCGGTGCACATTTAACGAGCGATCGTTGCTTCCCGATTGTCTTGTTTCACTTATGTAGGTAAAGGTGCTCCGTTCAGCGATTTCAGTGCAACCATTTATAGTTTTTAGTAGTAAACAGTGTGTTGCGTTCCTAACCTGAGCATATCTTCTTTGTCGTCTTACCTAAGCAAATGAAAATCAACGACGGTTAATGGCTTGTGCTTTCGGTTGTTTTAAAATTGTCAAACACCAAATGTTATAGGACATTTTCCCCTGCAGTGTTGCATTTTGCGTTCTTATGGAAATGAGTAGTGACTCTTTCTTTCAATTCTTTTAGCGGTAATTGTCTGTCTTATTCTCATTTACACTCTCTGTTTTATTCCTTCAGTTTTCAATGCTGTCAGTACTTAATGGTTTTTTCAGATGTGCACGTCATGCCTCTGCTATGATTAATCTTTGCCGCCTCATCACTCTCCTTTTTGTGATTTTTTGAAACAAACGATCAAACAAAGTGAATCGGAGCGAATAATTTTTTTGCAATACTTTTATGATTATAAAGTAGTTTTGATTCAGAAATATTCTAAAAAAGTTCAAAAAAAACAGAACCGGTTTATTACTATGATTAAGGGACTGTTTGAAATGCTGCATCAATATTGGTGTTAAACTCGATTAGGCCAGCTCACGTACTCCTTCGCACATCTCGCTCACCTTCCGGTCGTCTGTTAGCTTCACTCGATTCATCATTCACATACGCATCTCTTTTGCGATTGAGCGGGAAGACTGCACTTGTTCCTGTACGATCCTGTACATGGCAAAGACATGCCCGTACACGACATGAAGAGATTCGATGAATTTCTTTCTTCATTTTAAATTGGGTCTAAGAGGCAGCAAGGGGATGCTTTCATCAACAAGCTTTTCGAGACGATATTCCAACTTTTTTTCCGGTGATGGGGGATTTAAAACTGAAAACCTTATGGGAAGAGCCTGCTCTTTCCGTAACCCTAGTTTTATTTATTTATTTTTTTTAAACATTTGACTAGCGTTTTATGTAGGCACTTTTGAGGCTTTAATTCATCTCACTCAGAACTGCATCATCTGACATTGAGACAGATTGTGTTGGGTGCGATTCCAGCAACTGCTTACTGTCCACTGTAAAGGGTTCCTACGATCTGTCGCCGAGTCGCATTGATGGATTCTTGAGCAGATCGACTCGTTAAGAAGTTGGAGATGTGACTGAAAAAATAACATTCATTAATTTAGCTGAAGTATCTCTTTGATTCAAAATCAGTATTTAAGTGCAACAAGGTTCGGCCCTAGGCAATTTGAAGTCGTAATTGATAAGACCACGAATGTTGGCTACATTATGGTAATAGCTGAGGATTCCCAATACCTTTTTCCCTCCAGTATGTTTCTGTCTTTATAAAAGAAGCGTTTTTTTGATCAGCAACAGTAAGAAAGAATACCGTTTTGGGATAGCACAAACCGAGGGCATGGACAGTTTACAAAATATGTGTCATTGTTTAGTCAGAGTATCTGTAACCCGCATCTCTGTCGAACATATTGCTCAAATAGATGCTTTTTAACACAGGGGCATGGTTTTGATTTTCACTGCATTATTCTAATATATATATATATATGAGATGAACAACAGAGGGAGTTCGGATAGAATTATGGTGTTGGGGACAGTAATAATGTAACCTTTTCGGTTAGATGACAGGAAGACGTGATTTATTTTGATGAATATACCCCTATTTGCATTATAATTGCGAGGTCCTGTTACTGTTCCGCAAGAGCGTGAATAGCATCATATGAGTATATGGATTTGTGGCGGGTGCGTTACTCAGCTTAAATGTTTCCCAGAATCGTTTCGCTCACTAACGGAATTTCTCTTTCGTCTTGTTGAACCAATGCAGGGTACTCATATGAACGAACCAATTTTTGCCTACTGTGAAGTGGGACCTATCAGTGAGTTGTAGACAGGCTTATAAGACTGCATGAAGGGGTAGTGACACTAAATCGTTCGTTCGATCTGACGGCTGATGGTATTTTTCGAATGCACCTCTGACTTGGTGAGTGGGAAGAGGGAAGCCCATGCTGTCAGTTAGGGGACGAGTAATACCGTTCGGTGTCATCTTCGAAGCGCGCGCAGTTGCACGACGCACGGTTATGCGGAATGTCGATAGTGGTGCGTTGGCGCGCACCACAGGGGAACGCTTCTTTTCTCTTTGAAGATGTCTCTACTGTCGAATGCTTCTGCTTCCAGCGTCCACATTAGCCGATATGCCACTGTTGTTGGCTGCGCGCATTTCCGCACTTTTTACTTATTTCATACGAGTCACGTTGCCTCCATAATTATATCCATCGCTGTGCCCTATGTTCGCCTGCTGATTACCGTTTCTTCGTGGTTCTGTGGACGTCAACAAACAATTCATCGCTTGACAGCTCTGATCGGCTTGCGTGCAACAAACAGCGAGAACGCTTTTCTCGCTTTGTGCAACTTAGGTCCAACGATTTCGTTGAGTCAGGCACTTTTTAAACAGTGGGTGACGTCTCAAGGAGAAAATTACTTTCCTGAAAAATCGGCATTGCTGGTCATTACCACCTCAACGATTGTTGTTTCAGTTGCATTTCAAGAGAAAAACCACGAAGACGTGGTAGAGAGGCAATGTGTATACTATAGATCTTGCAGATGCCCCGTCCTTTCCTTTCTTTTCGGGGAAGTATCACGTTCTCTGCTCTCTTTATCTCCTGTATTCTGTTGTTTCGTTCTGGTACCTACATGAGTGCGTGTTATTTGCAACTTCTGCATTCGGAGAAGCTTCTTAGCTGAGATTATATATAACTTGGTGACTGGTGTATTTAGATAAGCGATCTGCATATTGGCATTTCATTGGTTTGAGCGAGCAGACGAGAGAGTAGTCTTGGGGAAGTTCAGTTGCCGTTTGGAAAAGTTAGTTTGAGCCCATCGTTTCCAATTAGGAAGCATCGCATTGTTCGTTCCGCCCAAACCGTAAGTCAGACAGCCAGTACTCCCACCAAATCAGTTTGCTCTTCACTGTACATCTTCCGGCTGCCACGTTATAGTAACAGTTGCTTCTGATAGCTGTAACTAACTGCCTCGGAGCGCTTTTTGAACCCACCCATTCGACTGCATATTTGGGCCAATCTCAGTTCGGTTTTCGGCGGTTCCAGCGCTGTGTAAGCTGTCGGATCATTCACGGGTCGAGCCCAGAAGCGAATGTGCTATATATTGAAGAACTTTTACAGACTGGAAGCAAGGATCGCACTTTGAAAATTAGAGGCAAAGGGAAGGAAATTGAGAATTTCAACTCTCGTAGCTCAAGCGTCAGACAAAGACTAATTTCCTGTGCTGGACCGCATTGCGAGCCTTTCACATCCTGTAGTTTTTCTCGCCTTGCAGTTGTTCCTGAATTTTCGATTTTTCGAAACTAGAAAAGACAGAACTTTTGAAAACCATCTTCATAATTTTTCTCATTCTTTTCGTTTGATGGTTCAACGAGTAACGGCTCCACCGTCTAAATGAACGCTCTTGTGAACGTGCATATTTGGTTATCGCTTAAACTAAGCGCAAAAAGTCATTATTATTATGAGTAGTCTCTAGTAATGGTTCTGTCATGCTCTTTCCGATGGGTTTGCTGAGCAGTACTTCTTACCAAACGAACTTGTTCGAATTGCATTTTGCTGCGTCACCGCTAAACCTACGAAACGTTCAGCTGAAGGCATATTGTTTGCTAACACAATGTTTATTTAGACGGTGCTTCACTGATAGCAAGTAAATGAGCGTCTTGAGCTTTCACTCAACGATGAAAGAAAATTAGCGTGCGGAAGGCTGCCAAAATGGGGGTACCAGTGTTGGCAATCAAACGACATACTCATCTCAGCAGAATCACATGTTAATGTTGTGTCCAAGAAGAGCGCATTGATCTGCTTTCTCAGAAATGCATCGTCTCTTTAACACAATGTTTATTTAGACGGTGCTTCACTGATAGCAAGTAAATGAGCGTCTTGAGCTGACACTCAACGATGAAAGAAAATTAGCGTGCGGAAGGCTGCCAAAATGGGGGTACCAGTGTTGGCAATCAAACGACATACTCATCTCAGCAGAATCACATGTTAATGTTGTGTCCAAGAAGAGCGCATTGATCTGCTTTCTCAGAAATGCATCGTCTCTTTAGTCCTCTGTAGTGGCGCCTTGTTGATCTGATACTAGGTTGCGTCGTATTGGAGAATGTGACAGCTGCATAGCGCAACAAATTCGCGTATTGTTACAGCCAAGCGGCGCTTGAGAACCAAACGAAACGCTCAACGATCGCAGAATTCAGTCGCTTTTTCCCGTACTTGATCGCACTTAAAGTTGCATGCCTTTCCCACAACCTTTCGCCTAGAAGGTGCTTTCACGCTTCATGCAGTCGTAATTGGAGTGCGTTTATTGTTGTTGACCGCTAAATGGTCGCAGTCTAATTTTACTGCGTCTGGGTAAGTCGCCATCATGACTAGAAGGTGCGCGGATTGCTGTGTCGCACTCTTCACTCGCTTATCATTCATGCGGTTGTCGTCGTTCGAAAACAAACAAGCACGCACACGTGCATGACGACCGAATGAAACATTCACTGGGCACTGCAACGCATTGTTGACGTGCTCATCGCCAAGAAATGCTGCATTTTCTTGCGCTCTTGTCGCACTTGCCCGTACTGCGCAGTTGCAAATCGCGCTACACCTGGTCAGTCGCTGACTGATTGTATGTGCTTTGAACGGGCCGGGTTTGCTACCCTCATCGTTTCAGAGGTTGTTGGAAATTGCAAAGCAGTGCAATAATTTTTGTAGACAAGCACATCGTCGTTTTGCTGTTGAGAGTGTGAATTGTTGTGCAAAAAACTTAGTTAAAACTAAATGAAATATGTTGCAGGAAGTGCATGATTGCGTGTTGCGTAACAGTGCCATCGTTTTTTAAATTATCAGCCAAACATATGCACCATATTGCGTCACAAATTAATATCATATCCTTGAATTACGCGAGTATTTCTGCTCCGGCACCAACCAATTTCATCCAGATCGCATCCTCAATTCTTCCCCATCTATCCCCAGTGGACTTGATAATTGGAATATTCTGACAATAATTGGAATAATTGGACTTGATAATAATTGGAATAATTGAAAATGCAGTGTGTCCTTTGGGATGTCTGCATACGAAAGATGAACTTATTTTTTATCAGGACAACCTGCAGTTATTTTCATTCAGGACATGCATCAGTGACGTGACCATCGCAGTTATGAATTAAGTGCTTATGGCATCACGTTAGGTGCGCACCGAGGGGGGAGGTAAATGGGCGGATTCTTAAGGCTGGGTTAGCTAGCTATGGTATCCTAGAAGGATGTCCCACTGACATGTGATGGGAATATATTCGAGGAGCCTCGCTTCGGGCGATGGGAGGAATGGAGGCGAGTTCTTCGCTTTATCCTCCTTTTTGCTGTCTGTGCTCACCCTCAGTGCTCATTTGTAAACAAAGCGGGACAGAAATCTGGTAACTCCCATCGGGGTTATGTATAACATACACCTTTCATGGAAGCTGTAAGAGCTTCCGCAAGAAGTGGATCATTAGAAATAACTTTGCATAAGGCGGGAAGGAGTTTACCATTCGTTCGTTTTCATAGCTGGTGACGTCTTAGAAAAAGAGAATCAGGCGACAACAATTGTAAAAGCTCAGGCACAGAAAAGGATATTATAGTTGGTATTAGCAAGTATCTAGCTCAGCTTTACTCAAGAATAATAGAACACGCTACTGTTGAGCCGCTTGCTGGGGGAGGCTTTGCGAAACAGTTGATACTTCGTTCGGCGACCGTTTGTTCAAAATAGTTCTCCGAGCGGATTATTGCTACTCTTTGTTATGCTAGAATCACTGAAAGGTTGTTACGTGTGCTGAAGGAGTCGCTTAACGAGTTGTTTGTAATTTGTCGCACGACATCACATCGAAATGTGTACAAGAGGCATCATTCAGTAGTCTTTTCTGACTGGTAATGAAAGAGCTTTGGCGTCTAGAGAGAAGCGACTACACTGTGCGCTAATTTGAGCAATTTGAGAGCGCTATGTGAATGAATGACTCCCCGAAGAGTTGTTGCGAGCAAATGTCCATTTTGTAGCTAAATTGTGTCTTGCTTTTACATACATTCTTGATTCCATTTCTGCTTCACAGCCTCGGTGGCAGCGCCAGCTGTGACCATGTCACTACCGCTCAATGAACGACTGAATGTTGAATATCCGAACGAATGAAAAACAATGGTTTCGCATTCTGTTTTTGCCCCATTTTGCTGCATTATGCCTAAGCATCAAATTCTACTTTAAATCCTAGCGATGTTTTTATATTGTGCATTGTAAATCTTTGAGTGTCGCGCATTTCACTTCGAGTACTGTCAGCACATTCACAGTCAGCTTACGGTGTCAATTTTGATATAAACAGCAATCAGTGGCATGACATGTTTTCGGTAACACTTGATGACGCTCATGTGGACCTTAGGGTGTTTTCAAAGGAACCAGTGCTTTCAAATGTACTGAAATCGAGAATCAGAAAGACGGGATTTAAAAAACTAAACACCACAAAAGGTGTCGGCTCTAAAGCGAATTTTCAGTGGCTTGCAGCAGCGTTCTGTTTGTGTCACGCTATTTCCTCAAATCGCATATGTGAAATCTCTTGACCGCAGCTCAAAAACGTCGAAACTCCAGTCTCATCGTGGAGTGCATACAACGAGCAAGTTGACTGCTCTCTCCAACTGTGCAGTTGAGGAGCTAACGAAATATTCGAAGCTGAGGTTCGCCTGTTAGTGTAGCACTTCATACGTTAGTACGTTTATATTCCGTTGGTGGCATTCATTGCAGCGCGTCAAATTTGTCAAATGCATCGCTAATTGTATAAAAAACATCCAAAGTTTTCGATTTTTGGTTGTTTACTCGGAATTCTTGCCGAAGTGATCATCGCTTCTCGTCTTAATCCCGAAATTTACAGTTGTTTGCTGTGCGGGCTCGTTGGAGACCGCACTGTGAATCATTTTTTCCGTAGTTTCTATTGTAAACACGACTTTGATTCGGCGTGCCGTGTGACATTTAAAAAGTGGATCTTTGAAAGCAGCGTGGCTGAAAGCCATATGTTTTTCAGAATGTTTTGTTTAACTACCATACGAGCGGCGACGGCGAAATGGCATAAAAGCTCTAAATCGCTTGAACAAAGAAGGGTG
>JPKZ01001948.1:527413-563344 GCA_000803305.1 Toxocara canis
TGGTCTCTAATTGCAACGAAGCGCGCACACAAGCAGCAGCAGCAACACGCAAACTTTGTAGCACTTCGTTAGTGGTGGTGTGCATTGAGTAGTTCAGTTCATTTTCATTCATGCATCCTCATGCGCATCGATAATCTTCGAAATGGAAGCTGTTACTCTGCTCTGACTAGTCGCTAACTAACATTGGAAGTCAGCCTGTTGTTCGTTGCACTGTTCTCATTGCAGCAGTGCGAGCTGCTAGTTCCGCTCGTTATCTGTACTAAACAATTAGATGAGTTCATCATGCCTGATGAGAAGAGCTAGTTTTTTTTTTTCCGTTAAAACCACTGTGAAGCTGTTGTTAATTATTGAAGCTGACTTTTTTTTGAGCGCTTACATTATTTAGCATGTCAACACTATTTTTGGGCTTTGTTGTCACCTTCACATTCAGCTACACCGATCGATTTACGACCTCGGTTCCTTCTTATTTGGGTTTTCGTTTCTTTTACTGCACCGTTTTTCGTTCTCTCTTTTCAGCTGTTTTTTTAAAGCATGCCATAGCGTTGTCTGCAAATAGGGCTGCGGTTTATGGCAACCACCGTCCAATGATAGGTCACGTATGGAAGATGAGTTTTCGATTTTGAAATCTCCGTGATTCGAGCAACAACATAAATCAAAACGTTTTTTTTTTCGCAGCAGCGCGTTTTGGTCGCTGGAGGATTTCGAAATGAATCCGAGATTCATTGTCGGCTGAAGCATGCAAACGAAAGTTTTTCAGTTTACGCTTCGTTCCGCGCTCAATGATCAAATGTCTCGATCTTCACCGCTATCAAGTTTATTTTGCATAACTCATTCACTTCTATTCGGGTCATTTGTGTGCTTTGTTATGCTTAATTTTTCGATGGAAAGAAATGGAAGTTGCACCATATACGCTGACTTAGATGGGGCGATTTTCTAGATATGGAAAGCGCCTCAATATAGACTTCGGGCATTTCCAAAGCGCTTTAGGTGCTTGAATGTACTGAGCGGGTAGTTTGCAGCTTAACTGCTTTGGAATTTGAAGCGTTTTGATAGCTCGCAATGTTCTTTTCTGAAACTTGAATGAATTTCTTTTTGAAGTTTGGGAAGCTTTCAGCGTACCATCACATGAATGGTATGATCATGGTCCCAGAAATTATGGAAGAGGGGAAGGAGGCAGGAGCTGTAGGCAAAACTTTGCACTCAATGTTGTGATTAATTGTTGGGCAGTAGTAGTTGTCCTGTTGCACTTCTGCTCCTCGTAGACCTCGTCCTTCTCCGGTGATCAGTCTCTGCTCGATCATCGATACTTAACTGCGATTTATGCAATTTAAAACAGACCATTCTAGTTTATTGCCGAGCAGAGTGGGTGATCGTTACTGCGAAGTGTGCTTGTCCGCATATTTACGACATGATGTTAACGATGCCGTTTAACTGACAGCATTTTTGATGCTAGTTTTATCCGAATTCGATTTCAGAACGAGAGAATATTAGAAACACTAATTCTTTTTATGAAGAACGCAAAAGTAGGATTCCTTTTTCACCTCTGAAAAGAATAGTTGGTCTCCCCTCATTGGCTTCAAATTCAACAGAGACTACTGCTTAGATAATAGCTTGAAAGGACTAAACCTTTAGTAGTGTTCGTAGAGAATGATGCTCCAGAAAGTTAATAGAATGATTGTGTCCTAGAGTTGCAATGAGAATTTTGTCAAGCTTTGTGGATTGTGATTTAAGCCGTTGTTATTAATGTTGTGTGAGCCACACCCGTTTTGAGCATAATATGGAGTGAGAGTGAAATGCGCAACGTAGCAGCCAGGGGCCGAATTCAGGTTTGTTCACGAACGGGGCGAGAATTCTATCTTACTGAGGTACTGGAGCTCTGCAGCGTAAGGCTGCTCACCAGTTTCTGAAATGAGCCGCATCTGACTCCCGCTTGCTCCATAGCACACTTCACACTCACACACACACACACACGCTCACACACACACACACATACACACATACACACACACACACACTCACACACACACACTCACGCACACACACACACACACACAGACACACACACAGACACACACACACACACATACACACACACACACTCTGTCTCCTTCAACTTTGTATGGCAAGCCTGGGAAGCAGAACTTTTTTGAAGTGGATACTAGTGAATTCATAAAGCTTTCCATTGCAATGACGTTAAGTGAACGTGAAAACAGCTAAACGAGGTGATATGCAAGTGGTGCACATGCTGTTGGCATTAAATGATCGCTCGCTTATGCACAAAACGCTTTTGCCGTACACCACCCGATTTTTGTAAAATTGTTTCTACGCCGAGCAGTAGTTGTGTCTGAACTAAGTTGTCGTTCCTCTGAAAATCTTATTTGATACAAGCGGTTTTACCATTTGTAAGTGACGTGAAAAATTTGTGATATTTACGTGTGATACACACAAATACTCGTGAAGCACTAATGAACTTGAAAAATGTGAACTTTTAAGCGCATTGTTGCAATACTTTTGCTGAGCTGTTGTTTATCTAATATAGATATTTTTTGATCTGAAAGCTTATCGATTTCGCGCTATGGCATAAAAACAGTTGAATTTAATGTATTGCGTGCTGTGCCCACCGATTGCGTTATTATAAGCTTTGTTCTTGTTCGTGTTTTTGACGTTATGCTGCTAAATCAGTTTGTTAACTTACAGTTTATGAAAGTCAGTTTTCCAGAGTTAGAAAGGAAATTCGGAGTTTTTAAAAATAAATACTACGCGCGATGGCTGACATGAAAGCGTGGAATATAAATAAACAGTATATCATATGGAGCTCGTTCTCATCGCTTTCATATATTTGATCCACTCGAGATTGCCATTAATAGACCTCTAAGCTTGGAGGTTCTTGGTCACGAATTTTTGAGGTTCATTCTCCTAGCAGATTATTTCGTGATTACCGGTTACTTGTTTCAACAAGGAAAATTGGTATTGCAGCCTGAAAAGACTATTTCACTTGTTTTCCCTTCCGTTCATCTCGTCTGCTAGTTACTTGTTTATTTGTGGTTACTGTTTTTTTTTTGTGTTGCTTCACTAAATTTGGTTTCCATGGGAGAATAAGGCGCTGTTTTGAAGGCGTACGCTTTAATCGCTCGACAGACGTGCACTTTTTTTTGTGCATGCCATTTATGACACAAATCAAACGAGTAATAGACGTTGTGAAAGAGTTATTGACCGAAATATGACCCAATAGCAGTCGAGGTACCGTTTTACGAAATACGCAGTTGGTGTCATGCACGTTGCTTCAGTGTGTTGCTCAGCAAATCGAATTGTTTTTACGAAGCCGTGCACTTTCCATTCAGTTTTTTTCCTCATCTCGAACTACTTTATGAAGCCATTCAAACATTAACAGCCTCACATCACATGCTCAACGTGTGTGTGTGTCCTTTCAGCGACGTTCATAAAGCGGTGAAATGTGAAAAATGTATTCGAGTCTAGAACATACATCTGAGCTTTTATGTGTTTTGTTGAAATTAAGCGACTTAATGAAAGGGAGGTCGAGCTAAAGAGAGCGGAAAAACTGAAATTTATCTTTCACGATATGCACTGCAGCATTACTCGTAACGTTTCAACGAGGGATCAGAGAATAGATGGACAATTTTAATAAGCTAGTTAGAATCGTTTGGTGTGAGCACTGGTAGGTGTTCATAGTTGGCTAGCTATTTTAAGATCATCAGAACCCAACAACATGCACGAGAGAGACGCAAAGCGCAAAAGCGGAGAGAAGCAAGCTGGCACAGTAAACTCTGTCTATCGGATGTGTAGTTCAGTAAAATTGTTGAGCGATACGTAATCTACTCTGTCCCGTATTAGTATTCGACTTTTCATCTACGTGCTTTCTTTTTATTTTTAGTGTTTTATTATGAAATGGTCTTTGGAGAAGGTTGTTATTATGAATTTGATTCGATAGGAGCATAGAGTTGCGTTCAACCCTGCCCACATTTGTTTTATGAGCGTTTTCTCTTTGCTTCTTTTTCCCTTTTCCTATTAGAATCGCCGCTGTTTAGGCTTCGAACTTCTAAAACGCTATCATATTGTAACCGTAGGGGGAAGATGTCGTAAGAACTGTGGCACAGATGTTGCGTACTGTTTCCACCCATAACTGCAGCCAACCCAAGCATTCCTCTGCATCGGTTTATGGCCTTATTTTCATTTTTTCTTCGTTTTTTTAATCTTTTTTTTCTTCTCTCTTCTACTAATTTTTCGTTTACTGGAAAGAGTTGGGATGGTAGATCCATATCGGGATTCTCATTACTTTCTGATTCGGCTCCTGATTAACATGCTTCAGTTGAAGGATGAGAGAAGGCGCACTAATGAGTGGCATATGTGACGTTTTGCGTGTATGGTGGCTTCATCACTTCAGTTCAAAGTTTATTAGTTCTGTGGTTTTTTTTAATGGCGGAAATTGGATATATATACATATACATATATATATATATATATATATATACTGTTCGAGGTTAATGTGAAGTGCTGGAGTCCGTACCTTCCAAAAGCGGGATGCTGTTGTTTTCAATGCGGTATTTTCTTTCGTAATGAAAAAGATGTGAATAGCGCGATTTAGAACTTACTAGGGAGGGACTGCATAAATTAATCAGCGCTTTGCGGCTGCACAGTTTCGATTTTGTCGCTGGGAAATTTAGTGGTGTTTAATGCGGTAATATCGAGTGCCTCAAATGAAGTAAAAGTAAGAGGAATATTCGATCTATTGAAAAAAATCTTAATATATGCGCGTGCTTCTCCTCTAGGAATGCATTTGTTGTTGTTTTCATGATCTCGTTACGCCATTGATTGCTTGTCATTTTTTCCATGCATTATACGCATGTGAGGCGCTTAAAAAGTTCATGGTTCAATTTTTAAAAGTCCATATCATGTAACCGTTGAAAGCAAAAAGTTGATTGCCCATTCTATAATGTCTCGAATGCTATGTCATGTGTTTTAATTGGTCCCCATGGAATGAGAGCATTCTTCAACAGTAGCAAATAGAAAGAGCAACAAGTTCGATTGCAGCTAACTTTATGTCTTTCAATCAAATATTTGATTCAGCGGTTGTCTTGACCCACTACGATGCTCAGCCCCGTTCTCCCCCTCAAGATGACGCGCAAATCCAAGTTTGCAGTAGCTCGCTTTTTGAGGCACTCGATATCACCGCAATAAACTTTCTACCTTTGCACTATCAACCATTTTTCATTCTCAGTGGTTTCGCTTCGAAATCTCGACAGCAGGCACAAAATTCGCACCCCTGTGGTGGGCCACAGTTGTGTTGAGTTGCAACCATTTGTTATGATATCCCCACCATTACGACATATGCAAAATTTCCGAGGCTTTCTGTCACATCTGCGGTAGTAGCGGGAATGGCAGAGCGTACAGCCACTAATTGTCAGTCTTCTCGCAGGATTCGAATAAATGAAGGGAAATCCAATGTGTTCTCAATCAGCATCCCTTTATGTTCACTGCCAACTCATGTGATCTAATCTAATGGATAATGCGTATATCTTCTAAATAAAATGCTGCAGATACGACATGTAATAACATGGCAACTTTTCCATAGGCACACTTATCAGTTGCTCAAAAATTAGATCAATTTCTAGCTGCTAGACAATAAACCAATTTCTCCTTTCTCACTTTAGAACATGTTTTTCTGGATGTCGGCTCTTCTAGCGGTTTTGGTGACCACCTAGTGGATAGTCAACGAGCATTTAATTTTTGAAGAAATGTTTTAACATGAGTATTTAGTCATTTTTGAAGCTTCCGTATTTTGCGAGATATTTTACCGCTTAAAATTGGACCAAAAATTTTTGTATGTCATTGTTTTACTGAACACCGCTCAAGAAGTTTTCTTGTATGGATGCAAACATAAAAATTGATGAAGTGATGATTTTCAGTACGTTTCATCGGCTCGTTACTCATCGACAGTGTCGAACACGATGTCAAACATAAACGATGTGGAAGTGGGGCATCCGTGCTCGAACAGTAACAGCTGCAAATGCTCCGGTTTTAAGCCACACCCATGGAGGTTAGACATTTGCCTGGGTTCTCTTTTCTCCTAATATCTGTGGGTATAATGCTTATCTTGAGAAGAGTAGCATTACTTCGGAATTTCTGGAACGTTTAATATTAATGTTTTATGATTGTGTGACACTGGCACAGGTTCAGTCATGGTCATTTCTGGGGAGTGAGAACTATGTTCGTAAGCAGTGGGACCCACTTTGTAAAATGCCTTTGCTGTAATTAATGTAATGGACCTATGTATATACCATCTGTGAATGCAGGTGGAAAAGAACTTGCGAAAAATGAAGATCGATAATGTTGTCGGCGCATCAGTAATGCCCTTATACCCAAAACTGCTACGATACTCTCCTGCACTTGTGCCAGCAATTGGGTGCATTGCTATATTTTTACAGGTCTTCAGAAGCACTGTTATATTGTTCTATGTACTTTGTGCACTTCATTTCTGAGATTCAGTAGATTTACTACAAATTGCAGAGTACGAGTGTAGACGAGTTTAGGTGTGTAACCAAGATGTACTTGAATCATGTGGGCAGAAAATTTTGAAAATAAAAACAGCAGATTATTAGATGGCCGCTATTCAAACAATAAACTACCTCAGAACCTTGCAGCATGCGAATTACGGGGAAAGGAGTTTTCGTAGCTGTGTCCTGCTACTTGTACTCACTTTTATTATACCCACTGCCCAAACAGAAGTCATTCGTCCAGATAGCCCAGAGGGAAAATCTAGAATTTTCTGGAAAATGGGAAGTTTTATTATTTGAAGTGAATTTCAGCAACGATTGACTTGTTGCGGTTAATTGCAAGCTTTAATGCTTTTCTCTTTGCAAAGCACAAATTCCTAGTAGAAATGACGGTATAACCATGCACACAACCTTATCTATTCTTGCGCGTAATCGATACTCAAAGCATTTCACTATGAAAGACGTTAGGAAAATGCTCGATTATTTGCAGCCAACAATTTTTGCTTGATAGCATCTTTTCATCGACAGGGGTCGCCAGCCGTCAGCAACAATGAACCAGCCGATAGAAAATCAAAACAATGTGACTAATTGAGGTTTTGCGAGCCCAGTCTCCTGATATCATTCCTATCAGCAGTATACCTGCTCCACAGTTTTTTTTTTTCGCATAAGTGCCTAAGTTGACCTCGTTAGGCGAGTATTTTGTGCTAATTTGATGAGATTCGCTTAGCCATGCGCATTTCGGTTTAGATGTGCGCATTTCTCGAGGATAAAGCAGAACTGGGTGGTGATTAGATCCATCAAAATGAAACCTTCTCTTTCCGGCTCATTCTGTTTTTCCATCGTCGACAGTTTTCTGTGATAGTCTCATTATTCACTGGAATTGGTCTTTTATCGAATTCAGAGCGGTCGGAGTATAAATGCAATATGAGCAAATGAATTCAGAAACAGCTTCAGCAAATCTGTTGTAGCAGCTAAAAAAAAGAAGCTGGTGGCGCGCTTCCTTTGAACGCAGTGGATCAGTCGCTGCAGTTAACCAAATGTTTTGTTTGTGATTCTTGCTGTTCGTTGAAGTGGTTCTGAGGCGCTGGGTAGATGTATTTTATAAAGAGATGCAAACATCTGATTGCAGTTAAAATACGCGACAGTCAAGTCTGTTTCATAGGTAGGTAGCAGTGGCCTAAGCTGGCGGGAGAGGCACTATTGGAAGAAGGCAGCGCCTTCTCGGAAGCAAGCTTTTTGAAATTCTGAAGCTTGGAAATTGAATTTTGAAGTAAGTTTTTTGCTTCCATCCAGGAACCGAGATTTTTCCGCTCACTCTGCTCTATTCTTCCATTCCTCATGTATTCAGGGTTTAGCGGTGAACGCAAGAAATCGGCGAATATGCATTCAAATTAACTCGTGTCCTTGTTAGAAAGTTTGTCGGTCACAGATTGCTGCTGCGTTATAGTGTATCACGTTTTGCAAACCAGGTAGTCTTGTGTAGCCGAATCGGGAAGAATTGTGCAACTGGCTTTGTTACTAGAGAATGCGCGAAGGATTGTCGCATTCAAGCTGAGCTAGCCAACACACTGCGTGTTTGTTTCGTGACGTATGTTGACAACCGTTGTGCACGCTTGGTCTGGCCGCTGCCATCGGTTTGGCGTTCGTTAGTTGGTTTTGGCTTGACAGCATTAAAGTGAAACTGAAACTGGGGCCGCCGAGGATCGATTCGTTTGTAAACAGATCATTAAAGGCAACACTGGTCCTGCTCACTGCGCTTTTGGCATGATTCGTTCAAGAAAAGACGGTGAATGATGCAGTCTGCGATGATGTTCTGCTGGCCTTCCTATGTGCAGTCAAGCTTGTTGAGTTCCAACTGTTTCGTAAGTGGTGCATGCTTGATATGTGAATGCGTCTTACGGTGCAACCTTTATTCAAAATCGCTTTGGCGTTCGCATCATCTGAAATTTGGCTGAGAAAAGCAACAGGAAGTGCCTCATTTGTCGTCTTTAGTTATGTACGGACAATCAAATCGGTTGCAGTGAATTCAGCTTCTAAAAAAGAACAAAAAACGTTTATTTGTTCTGTCAAATCGTTGATTAACCTGTCCATGTTAAGCAAGCAGCCATCGTTCCTGTTGACTTATGTAGACTATGACCATAGTCGTTAAGTGGCGAAAAAGAAATCTGTTTGCTTCCGTACGTTCGCTCGATGTTCAGAAACGAAGACGAACACGACTAGGGTATTTCTGCTAACCGATATTTCATTGCTATCGCACGAAGTCTTGTTAACTGCGTTCTCGTTAATGCGAACTTTCTATAGTATGGTAGTAGAAAACTGTTGCTGTGCAATTTGAAGCGTAGTTAGAAGGCGGGCTGATCGAATGATACATATCTTGAATGGACGATGATCGCACGATGCAATCGATATTCCGTGATTTGACCTTTTTTGGTCGTTCTTAAATCGCAATTGGCATAGAAGATTTCGCTTCATGTGTATGCCATCGATGTTTTTTGCTTCAGACCTTCAGGAAGCAAGCATATTGAGCTTAGGTTTCATTGTTCAATTTCCTCTTGTGTGTTGTTTTCTGTGAGGCGGTGTTTTAGCGTTTTTTTTTTTGAATTATTGCTCTGGCGTCAGTAGGTAAGCCGCCATATTTCTATTAAAGAAAATATGAGACGAAAAGTGTGCGGAAGAAAGAAGTGTAATGAAACTTTGCATAACTTCACATAATTAAGCGCTATAGAAAAGAAGCATCCATTGCCCTCCTTCCCAAGCCCTTTTTAGTACTGCATTCGCTGAAAGAAAGGTCGCATATGATTCATGCTTACTATATGGATCGTACAGATAGTTCGCACTTACTGCTGCTTAGTGGAGGGCATATATAATGCGGTGAGTAGTGTAGTGTGCAGAAGAGGTTCGCTCTGTAATCAAACTTTATGCCTTATAACCTTTTCAACTGCAGCGTTTCATCTGCCTAGTAAGCTTCATAATGGAAAGTGCGCCATCTTTACATTAAGCTTTAGGGAGTTTCTCATTAGAAATTGGCTTTTTCAGCGTTTTTATGAGTGCTTTTCAGCATTGAGCTTTTTGAGACGCAAACACCAACCAAAAGCTCTTGGAAATTTGATAAACTGTTACGAAAGTTTGGAAAAGCTGCTGTGGCAAATTTGATAAGTCAAAAGCTTATCACCAAGTTACCACGCCCAATAACCCTTGTTATAACTAAGAGATACACTATTTTGACGTGTTGTTCAGACACGTATCGTTTTATTGATTAGGGCATGTTACGTTGCGATTAAGGGCAGCTGTCATCACTGCAACCCGAGCAATAAATTAGTGTATAAGATGCGGTCGTATTTCCACGCTACATGCAGGGAATCTTTTCGATGGCGATGAAACGCATCATTCTAGCCCAATCTCTCTCTCTCTCCCTCTCTGTTCTTTGAGTGTCTGTGTTATTTTCCCCCACTCATGTTTTTCCCTTTTTTGTTTCTCAGAAATCAACTTGTTCTTGTTGTTGTCAGGCGGTAAGCATTATCTGAAAGAACAACTCCATCTACGTTTGCCGCAAAGAAAGTAGGGTCTTCGTGCTAATATCTCACTTGAGATGCATGTTTCGTGGTTTAGGATAGAAGATGGCTTCTGAAGTATTGCCTTAGTGCGATGAATTGCAGTTACAGTGAGTTCACATCGCACTAGTTGCTCAGTGATTGAGAGCTTTCATGTTGCTGCATGCGTGTTCAAAGGCAATTGAGGCAGTTCATTTGTAAGCATAATTAGGCAACTTGTGCGCAACATTTACGTGTTGCTTCGTGCAGTTGTGCTACTAGCGTTCTGTCCTGTTCAATTTCTTCTCATTCAATAAAATCTCAAGACCACTGATTTTTTTCAACGCCCATCTTTCACGCCACGTCGCCGCCAAGTGATATATATGCTCGATAGAGTCGTAGTGTTTCGTTTATAGCGGTAGAAATGATTGATGCAGATGAACAAAGCATAGACAGATCTGCGCGTGAAATACCGGCTGCATGTGTCGCTGTTTTTATTTGAAGGCATTTTTTCACTCAATCTTCCTTTCCGCCTCAGCGAAGGTGTTGCCCTGTTTTCGGAGAGCAAAAGGGATTAGTAGTGGTAATAATATCCCATCAGTTCACGAAACATGGCGAACAGCACAAAATATCGACTGAAAGCTTCATTCGGTTGTGGTTTTTACCAGGCAGGAATACAAAACCATCTCCTCTGTGGTAAATGCTAGCAGTGTTCATGATTTTAAGATTTTTTTCATCCCACCTAGCGTAATAAATGCCATTAAGGTAAGAAAGGCCATTTATTAAGTAGAATAGCTTGTTCATCTGGGAAATATCAGTTTGTTTTAAAAAATTACCGCATTTGAACTTTTTTGTTAGCTCAGTTTTGTTTTCACCATTGAAAAGTTCCGAATACGTTTCACTCGTTTCGAAACAATGCGACTAGAGCAACAATGATATTGAACGCATAGTGCTTTGAGATTAGGCTTGGATTTGCTCTCACCAGTTTTTATTCATTTAGCCCACTTGGATTAACGTTACTAGTAAATACACGATATTCACAAGGCTGTTACTTTTATGTTATTGCCGTCGTTGTGCACGGTGTAAATAATCAGTTTCTCGGTTTCTTAGAGCAACTATGAAAAAATAAAAAGTTGATTGTACTCTTTGGTTTGGTCGTCAATTCTCGAATTAAATCAACAAAAGCGTAAATAGAGAGAGATTTTTTTTTCTTGAAGGAAGTATGTGAGGGCGTGTGGTCTGAGAAACAAGTCATTCGGGGCCCTTCGAGATTGATAAGTCCTTTGTTTTGGGTGTGCTTGAAGTCGGCTTGCGGTTGTTTTATGCATGATATGCGCAGCAAGTAGTAGGTAGGCAGGAGGACTGAGCCAGCCTTCTGATGCGCAGCGCCGATACGAAATTATCTCCAGCTAGATCTAATGATATGCCTTCCTTATGGGTCGGTCTCACTGCCTTGGCTGAACGTACAAGCCTTTCCTTGTCGCGCTAGGCTCGCTTTGCACACGTTAATAGCTAACCGTCAAAGTCTGCGTGGGAATAAGTACGTTATTTTTCGTTACCGTCGAGAACTGATTACATAGTGATTGTTTAGGTTTCATTAATTAGTTTTCACTGCCCATGTCAGTTCGGAATCTTTTGATCCTGAAAACTTTAAAATTTGTGGTGTCGTAATGTAGATAGTAGCAGTCAGCCGTGTCGAAATGGCACAAATTAGCCCTAAGTAGCTACTCGCTTGCACTTTTTTCATGTTGTTTATTCCTGCTAGTGAAATTCCAGAATAAAACTGCGGGTTTCTTTCCCATTGCAAAACTGACACTTCGCTTAGTTAACACTTTGCTGTTCGAGTATTGCTACTCAGTATTGCGTATGTTCCACTAGAAATGGTTCTGCATCAGTGAATTTCGATATTGATACTGCTATCGTTACTGTTTTTGTTATTCGAACGCCCAAGGTGAAATTGTTCCCGCAGGCGTCAATCGTTGCGGAGATTGATGCAGGAATTGGATATTTTTTTGCTCTTGCGAGCACTTTCTTTTATGAGAATCGCTTTACGCAAGATTTTCCAAGGTCCTTCTTTTAATGGGACGACACCACTCGCTCGAGCATCTTTTTTTGGGCCAAACGACTGAAATATGGACGCCTCTCGTTTGATCTGACTGTTTAAAAAATAATCAAACTGACAATGAACTCTCAAGCATCTGTCCTCTTTGGTTTTCTGGCTAAGCTTCCACCATAACTACCAGTTGTCTGCAAAAGCTCTTAACTGAACGCAGTTCATTACAGATTCGTTTATCGTATGATTAATGACTGAATTAAGTTACACTTCGAAATTGTTATGGCATGAAATTGCTCGATATTCACTCATCGTTTGATCTTCACTCTATGTCCGTCTGGAACTGGGTATAAAAATATGGTGCCATGAGGAGTCTCATCGGCATATTATTTGATCTTTTCGATGGTTTTCTTATGCTTGCTGGCATCCTTTCATCACTTGATCATTCTCCTATTGCATTCGTTATCGTTTTTTAAATCTAATTCCGATTACAATGACGAGGTTTATTCAGAAAATGAGGATTGTCATTTCCACCATCATTTTTCATTGGTATTTACCGTGTTGGTTGATGGAGGGCTTATTTTCCAAAAATTGGCAAACCATTAATTTGAGTGAAATCACTTTGAATGCAAGACTGCATGCGACAACTAAGTACTGTTGTACTGTCCTGCTCTTATGCCTCTTTTTCATTGGCCAGTCACCAACGTGTAGCCTCATTTGCGATGCCCATTAAGAGCGTTTCATCTCGCCAACAAATCCATTATGGTATATATCACCGTTTATGTTATCCTTTTCTGAGAGTTCGTGGGTGCCTGTCAGCATGAGATTTGCTTTGTCTATTAATGATTTTTGCGGGCCAATAACTGAGTGACTTACTCTTGTTATACTGTCGCCATCAACTGTCATCGTATGACGTCCGAAGTAGTAAATATCTTTGCTTCATACAACAATATTTTAAAATAATGCTTTGGTAATGTAGTGTTACTCCGTAAGTCGCGAGTTTCTGATTTTGGATACGTGACGTGTTTAAGGGAGGTCAAAACTACGGGCATTCTTAAGTTGCTCGCACCCTCATTACTCAAATGCCACAACTGTTGCAAAGTGTAGATTTTACGTGTAGTGTATGGGCGTGTGTGTGACGAGCAGAGACCCTCGCAATGCGCTTTTCACAAATCAATGCTTTTGGGATTGGTATGGCGCTGTGTCAGCCCGCCGACTTTGAGCTAAAATGGGAAACTAGTTGACTAGTAGCAGCCGAAAGATTCATTTGCATGGCGGCTAGTCACAGCTAAATGGCCAACTTGCCAGCTATTCACCAGCATGCATTCTTCACTTTGCCTCGCTGTGAACCGAGTGCTCATCCACCCGGCTTTTGCTAACCATCCTGCCATATCGTTCCTCTGCACGGTCAACTTCAAACTGTTTATCTCCCGCAATTTTCTGTTTGCTTCAGTTGACTCGTATCTGGTGACTGCCGCAACCTGTTGCACATTTGTCGCTTCTTTAATTTTGTTGGATCTACATGAAGTCAAGATATGTTCCACAAATATTTTTAAAACGTTGACCGTGAAGGTTATTCACTAACTAATTAGGTTGTGTAATGTTTGTTATTTCATTCTAGAGGCTTTGCGGATGGTGTTCCCAAGGATATTTCTCCATAAATATAGATATATTGTTGAATTTGCGCTATATTTGCAAGCCTACTGTTACAGTACTGTTTTGTCTTGTTCTACTAGCGAGCTCTTAATTTATTGTACGGTAGCTGATAATGCACAACGCATCGACCAAGAAGAAGATCACGACCGTGAAATGTGTTACTGCGAATGGACCCATAGAAGCGGCACAGTGGCGTGATAATAAGAACGTTTTTTAAAGAACAAGATGCGTGTATAAGGTTGTTACTTCTAATAATTGTGGGCAAAATAAGCGCTCGTTTGTGTAAATGGTTCGCAAAACTCTCAAATAACCAACCAGGCTCGTTTTGTTTATGCTCAGTTCGTCGACTGTCCCATTTGCGAATTGTTCGGAAGCGTCCAATGTTCACTCGTAATTGCATCGCTGAATGAAGACAACTGGCATGGGAGCACTTGCTCAAGAAGCCATAACTATTCGCACTGGGCACTTACTTATTATGCATCTTCCTATGAGAATAGATAGGTAAAGAGTGATCGAAATCCGTTACCAAATAGGCGTTAGCGAATTGGAGCACGTATGCGCGGCTATCCCACCACTACCGTTCATCTAATAGAAAGGGAGGCGCAAATTTCTTTTTGAGAAATGTCGCACAGGCTGCAGATTAAAAATCGCATAAAAGAATGAATGATTCTATAAGACTAAAAAAAAACAAGTTCTCCAGAAACGTAAAATTTATATCACCTTCATCATTTGCGGGTCAGTAAAAGTCGTTCAGTAAGAGGTTGTTACCATAATTGAAGGGTCTTCTTGGCCGAAACTGCTGTCTGCAAATTTGACACCGTAATGATGGCGTTCAAAAATTTTGAAATTAAAAGGAGGGGAGTGGGTGCCCGTATTTGATTTGAATCTGGCTTACAGGTGCAATTACCACTCATTTCATTGGTATGCTGTGCACATTGCTGCTACCATCATTACAGTGGTTTTTTTTTTTTAAAAAAAAATTTCCAACTGCTTTTCAAGAATTTTTCTGCGTTCAAAGAAATTTTGAATTAACTGTTATAGATTTCTTTCGTTTTGTTCGGTTGATAGCTGTTGTTGTGTGTCCTCCAAAAATTTGCCTAGCGAGGAATTTTTGAGGAGAAGTTTGCTTCCGGTTCCTTATAGCTGTGTAGAACGATGAGACTTGGTGAGAATGATTATAATATACTAATTTCTTATCACTGGATTGCAAAAGACCCGAGGTGTATAAATGCTTTGAATGGCTAATAACGTCTTTATTCTCATTTGCTCTTAGTTGTGCTCGTTAGAAAATAAGTGATGGGCTTATGCACAATTCTGCACCGTTCATTGTGCCTCAACTTTTAAAACTTTTACGTTCACAACCTTTTTCATTTCCTAAGAGTTTGAACATAATGGAGAGCAAAAGCTTTCTTCAATAAGTATATCTTGCGCTAATTTCCCTTTTGACATCATTCTTTTTTGACTTTACGAACATTTGTTTTACGAATTCCTCTGAAAAAATTCCGTTTTGATTTTTCTGTACGGTAGGGACAGCCATACCATACGTGCTTATGCACGAAAGAGACACAAACGGATGTAGGAGCCATCTGATCTGCGAAATGGACGTCAGCGCTGTATTGATGCGAGTCCGGGAATAGCTTTTTTTCTGAGCAGGTGCCGTTTTTTTGTGTGCTGTTCATCGACTCGATTTGTTTAGTTTTCGATTTGTTTATTTGCTTAAATGCGTTGCTGAAAATCAGTGTTTTACACGGAGGCGGAGTCCTGGTATTTATTCACTGTTATTGCACGTTGACAATGCAGGTTTGTCAAATTCCGTCTACTTGTTTGAATGAGTTGGCCGCACCTATTAGATCAGTTCGATTGCATACAATTTTATCGCGCTAATCGTTGTGCAAAACGCAGTTCGTCTGATCCCCATCTATTATGCGTACATTTTGATTTTTGAATAAACAAGAATATGTTCTTCTCCTCATCACCTCATCTGTCGCATTCCTGACCGTTCTTCTGGCGACTTTGAAGCATTCAAGGCGATTTATTTTCTGACTGTTTATCAGTTTTTTTTTCAAATATCCAGATTCGGAGCATGGGAATGCAGTAGCATGATTTCTGTATGAGCAGCATCTGTCTCCTTCCATAGCTTTGTTTTGTCCTTTTTTTTTAAAGATACAGCTACGGAAGTTTAGCTTATTATGTGCATATGCATGCATTTGTGTTTGAGTGTGTTAGCAAGTTGATTGCCATCAACCTATCATATTTTTCAAAAAGTTGGCAGTTTGTATCACGAATGGCGTAATGGGTGTCTGCAATTTAAAAAACTCATCCACCTTCGGCGCAACTTGCCGTTGAGCAGCGCTCGTACTGTAAGCTGGCAGTGCTGCAGTGCACAAGCATGACACAACATGAAACAGATTCAGCTGCGCACAAAATTGCATGCGTTTTGTTTGTCATCATAACTGGTGTATTTTCAGAAATAGCTACTCATCATTTGTACAGGATCTTGGCAGTTATCTTCAGACTTAAAGCAGTTGAACTCGAATCCTCCTGGGATATTCTCTTCTCGTTGCTGCAGTGATCGAAACAACTCGGGCATTCCGTCCAATATGTGGATGGCATTTAATCTCGTCGTTTTTAGTTTTCGAAATTCACTGAAAAACACGATTTTCACACTTAATCTCAAGAATGTTACACCACCGTTTGCGTATAGCTTAGTTGAATGAAATATAAGACGTGTTTGAGGGAAATTGTTGCCCGTTGCCAAACCAACAGCTGCCGTTTAAATCCACTCAGAGTAATGCAGCTTTGCTTGCACAGGATGAAACATTCACTTTTTGCAATGGAAATTCACATTTTTAATTGTGAAGAACAAATTGAAATCATAGCAAGTTGTCAGTTAGTGCAACAAGTTTATTCCCAAATACTTTCCCGATGATTCACAGCATTCCTTCTCCACTTGTCATTCATTCTCACTTGCGTAATATGCGTTTACTTGAGTTCATTCAGTGCTGTGGTCGAAGCGCGTTCACGTCATTCATGGAGTTAAGAGTCGGCTCAAAGATGGTGTGCAATGGTGTTCTCTTGAAAGTCGGTATTCGTGACTTTTTTGCAAACGTTACTCTGTTGCAATCGTTATATTCAAAAAATGATATTTCTGCGAAAGAAATGGTCCTTCCACTGGAAAATTTGCTTTCCTGGGAATGCGTTGAAGGTGGGAGAGGTCAATCGAACAAATTTCTAAAGGGGAATGAATGAGTGGAGTACTGAATTAATCTTTAAAAAAAAAGTGAAACCGCCAGCTCTTATAATGAAATCACATGTAGACACTGCTTATAATCGAATCCTATCACGTTTTATAGAATTAAAATTTTTGTTGATAACCGCAAGAAAATTCTTTATGATGCTGTAAGTATCGGATTCAGCATTTTTGTTGCTCCATTTTACGAGTGTCGATTCGGAGAGTTTTGCGAACTTCGCCGAAGTGAATGCTCATTATGCGCATATCATATCTGTACATATTTTTAATGGATACTTTTTGCGTGTGTGATGTGTGTGCGCGTGTGCGTATGCGCGTGTGTGCGTGTGTTTGTGTCGTGTGTATGTTTCGTGTGTGTGTCGTTTACGTCTGTGTCGTGTGCGTGTGTGTTTGGTGTGTGTGTTTGGTGTGTGTGTGTGGGTGGTGTGTGTGTTGTGTGTGTGGCGCGCGCGCGTTGTTCTTTCATGTCTATCCCGTAGTTTCATCTCATGAGTCAGGAAAGCTTGCGCACTGGAACGTGACAGGCACAATCTGAAGGATTGGGAGAGCTCCAAGACAAAAGTTGGATGTAAACACTTTATCGATTTGTGGATATCACAGTACATAGGATCGTAAAACGGAATATGTAGGATGGGTAACAATTGCCCACTTGGCTCAGTTCAAGCAGTCAAATTATGAGCGCGTGCAATGCAAGACGTTGCAAGCTTCAGCAAATCTGTTGTAGCAGCTAAAAAAAAGAAGCTGGTGGCGCGCTTCCTTTGAACGCAGTGGATCAGTCGCTGCAGTTAACCAAATGTTTTGTTTGTGATTCTTGCTGTTCGTTGAAGTGGTTCTGAGGCGCTGGGTAGATGTATTTTATAAAGAGATGCAAACATCTGATTGCAGTTAAAATACGCGACAGTCAAGTCTGTTTCATAGGTAGGTAGCAGTGGCCTAAGCTGGCGGGAGAGGCACTATTGGAAGAAGGCAGCGCCTTCTCGGAAGCAAGCTTTTTGAAATTCTGAAGCTTGGAAATTGAATTTTGAAGTAAGTTTTTTGCTTCCATCCAGGAACCGAGATTTTTCCGCTCACTCTGCTCTATTCTTCCATTCCTCATGTATTCAGGGTTTAGCGGTGAACGCAAGAAATCGGCGAATATGCATTCAAATTAACTCGTGTCCTTGTTAGAAAGTTTGTCGGTCACAGATTGCTGCTGCGTTATAGTGTATCACGTTTTGCAAACCAGGTAGTCTTGTGTAGCCGAATCGGGAAGAATTGTGCAACTGGCTTTGTTACTAGAGAATGCGCGAAGGATTGTCGCATTCAAGCTGAGCTAGCCAACACACTGCGTGTTTGTTTCGTGACGTATGTTGACAACCGTTGTGCACGCTTGGTCTGGCCGCTGCCATCGGTTTGGCGTTCGTTAGTTGGTTTTGGCTTGACAGCATTAAAGTGAAACTGAAACTGGGGCCGCCGAGGATCGATTCGTTTGTAAACAGATCATTAAAGGCAACACTGGTCCTGCTCACTGCGCTTTTGGCATGATTCGTTCAAGAAAAGACGGTGAATGATGCAGTCTGCGATGATGTTCTGCTGGCCTTCCTATGTGCAGTCAAGCTTGTTGAGTTCCAACTGTTTCGTAAGTGGTGCATGCTTGATATGTGAATGCGTCTTACGGTGCAACCTTTATTCAAAATCGCTTTGGCGTTCGCATCATCTGAAATTTGGCTGAGAAAAGCAACAGGAAGTGCCTCATTTGTCGTCTTTAGTTATGTACGGACAATCAAATCGGTTGCAGTGAATTCAGCTTCTAAAAAAGAACAAAAAACGTTTATTTGTTCTGTCAAATCGTTGATTAACCTGTCCATGTTAAGCAAGCAGCCATCGTTCCTGTTGACTTATGTAGACTATGACCATAGTCGTTAAGTGGCGAAAAAGAAATCTGTTTGCTTCCGTACGTTCGCTCGATGTTCAGAAACGAAGACGAACACGACTAGGGTATTTCTGCTAACCGATATTTCATTGCTATCGCACGAAGTCTTGTTAACTGCGTTCTCGTTAATGCGAACTTTCTATAGTATGGTAGTAGAAAACTGTTGCTGTGCAATTTGAAGCGTAGTTAGAAGGCGGGCTGATCGAATGATACATATCTTGAATGGACGATGATCGCACGATGCAATCGATATTCCGTGATTTGACCTTTTTTGGTCGTTCTTAAATCGCAATTGGCATAGAAGATTTCGCTTCATGTGTATGCCATCGATGTTTTTTGCTTCAGACCTTCAGGAAGCAAGCATATTGAGCTTAGGTTTCATTGTTCAATTTCCTCTTGTGTGTTGTTTTCTGTGAGGCGGTGTTTTAGCGTTTTTTTTTTTGAATTATTGCTCTGGCGTCAGTAGGTAAGCCGCCATATTTCTATTAAAGAAAATATGAGACGAAAAGTGTGCGGAAGAAAGAAGTGTAATGAAACTTTGCATAACTTCACATAATTAAGCGCTATAGAAAAGAAGCATCCATTGCCCTCCTTCCCAAGCCCTTTTTAGTACTGCATTCGCTGAAAGAAAGGTCGCATATGATTCATGCTTACTATATGGATCGTACAGATAGTTCGCACTTACTGCTGCTTAGTGGAGGGCATATATAATGCGGTGAGTAGTGTAGTGTGCAGAAGAGGTTCGCTCTGTAATCAAACTTTATGCCTTATAACCTTTTCAACTGCAGCGTTTCATCTGCCTAGTAAGCTTCATAATGGAAAGTGCGCCATCTTTACATTAAGCTTTAGGGAGTTTCTCATTAGAAATTGGCTTTTTCAGCGTTTTTATGAGTGCTTTTCAGCATTGAGCTTTTTGAGACGCAAACACCAACCAAAAGCTCTTGGAAATTTGATAAACTGTTACGAAAGTTTGGAAAAGCTGCTGTGGCAAATTTGATAAGTCAAAAGCTTATCACCAAGTTACCACGCCCAATAACCCTTGTTATAACTAAGAGATACACTATTTTGACGTGTTGTTCAGACACGTATCGTTTTATTGATTAGGGCATGTTACGTTGCGATTATGGGCAGCTGTCATCACTGCAACCCGAGCAATAAATTAGTGTATAAGATGCGGTCGTATTTCCACGCTACATGCAGGGAATCTTTTCGATGGCGATGAAACGCATCATTCTAGCCCAATCTCTCTCTCTCTCCCTCTCTGTTCTTTGAGTGTCTGTGTTATTTTCCCCCACTCATGTTTTTCCCTTTTTTGTTTCTCAGAAATCAACTTGTTCTTGTTGTTGTCAGGCGGTAAGCATTATCTGAAAGAACAACTCCATCTACGTTTGCCGCAAAGAAAGTAGGGTCTTCGTGCTAATATCTCACTTGAGATGCATGTTTCGTGGTTTAGGATAGAAGATGGCTTCTGAAGTATTGCCTTAGTGCGATGAATTGCAGTTACAGTGAGTTCACATCGCACTAGTTGCTCAGTGATTGAGAGCTTTCATGTTGCTGCATGCGTGTTCAAAGGCAATTGAGGCAGTTCATTTGTAAGCATAATTAGGCAACTTGTGCGCAACATTTACGTGTTGCTTCGTGCAGTTGTGCTACTAGCGTTCTGTCCTGTTCAATTTCTTCTCATTCAATAAAATCTCAAGACCACTGATTTTTTTCAACGCCCATCTTTCACGCCACGTCGCCGCCAAGTGATATATATGCTCGATAGAGTCGTAGTGTTTCGTTTATAGCGGTAGAAATGATTGATGCAGATGAACAAAGCATAGACAGATCTGCGCGTGAAATACCGGCTGCATGTGTCGCTGTTTTTATTTGAAGGCATTTTTTCACTCAATCTTCCTTTCCGCCTCAGCGAAGGTGTTGCCCTGTTTTCGGAGAGCAAAAGGGATTAGTAGTGGTAATAATATCCCATCAGTTCACGAAACATGGCGAACAGCACAAAATATCGACTGAAAGCTTCATTCGGTTGTGGTTTTTACCAGGCAGGAATACAAAACCATCTCCTCTGTGGTAAATGCTAGCAGTGTTCATGATTTTAAGATTTTTTTCATCCCACCTAGCGTAATAAATGCCATTAAGGTAAGAAAGGCCATTTATTAAGTAGAATAGCTTGTTCATCTGGGAAATATCAGTTTGTTTTAAAAAATTACCGCATTTGAACTTTTTTGTTAGCTCAGTTTTGTTTTCACCATTGAAAAGTTCCGAATACGTTTCACTCGTTTCGAAACAATGCGACTAGAGCAACAATGATATTGAACGCATAGTGCTTTGAGATTAGGCTTGGATTTGCTCTCACCAGTTTTTATTCATTTAGCCCACTTGGATTAACGTTACTAGTAAATACACGATATTCACAAGGCTGTTACTTTTATGTTATTGCCGTCGTTGTGCACGGTGTAAATAATCAGTTTCTCGGTTTCTTAGAGCAACTATGAAAAAATAAAAAGTTGATTGTACTCTTTGGTTTGGTCGTCAATTCTCGAATTAAATCAACAAAAGCGTAAATAGAGAGAGATTTTTTTTTCTTGAAGGAAGTATGTGAGGGCGTGTGGTCTGAGAAACAAGTCATTCGGGGCCCTTCGAGATTGATAAGTCCTTTGTTTTGGGTGTGCTTGAAGTCGGCTTGCGGTTGTTTTATGCATGATATGCGCAGCAAGTAGTAGGTAGGCAGGAGGACTGAGCCAGCCTTCTGATGCGCAGCGCCGATACGAAATTATCTCCAGCTAGATCTAATGATATGCCTTCCTTATGGGTCGGTCTCACTGCCTTGGCTGAACGTACAAGCCTTTCCTTGTCGCGCTAGGCTCGCTTTGCACACGTTAATAGCTAACCGTCAAAGTCTGCGTGGGAATAAGTACGTTATTTTTCGTTACCGTCGAGAACTGATTACATAGTGATTGTTTAGGTTTCATTAATTAGTTTTCACTGCCCATGTCAGTTCGGAATCTTTTGATCCTGAAAACTTTAAAATTTGTGGTGTCGTAATGTAGATAGTAGCAGTCAGCCGTGTCGAAATGGCACAAATTAGCCCTAAGTAGCTACTCGCTTGCACTTTTTTCATGTTGTTTATTCCTGCTAGTGAAATTCCAGAATAAAACTGCGGGTTTCTTTCCCATTGCAAAACTGACACTTCGCTTAGTTAACACTTTGCTGTTCGAGTATTGCTACTCAGTATTGCGTATGTTCCACTAGAAATGGTTCTGCATCAGTGAATTTCGATATTGATACTGCTATCGTTACTGTTTTTGTTATTCGAACGCCCAAGGTGAAATTGTTCCCGCAGGCGTCAATCGTTGCGGAGATTGATGCAGGAATTGGATATTTTTTTGCTCTTGCGAGCACTTTCTTTTATGAGAATCGCTTTACGCAAGATTTTCCAAGGTCCTTCTTTTAATGGGACGACACCACTCGCTCGAGCATCTTTTTTTGGGCCAAACGACTGAAATATGGACGCCTCTCGTTTGATCTGACTGTTTAAAAAATAATCAAACTGACAATGAACTCTCAAGCATCTGTCCTCTTTGGTTTTCTGGCTAAGCTTCCACCATAACTACCAGTTGTCTGCAAAAGCTCTTAACTGAACGCAGTTCATTACAGATTCGTTTATCGTATGATTAATGACTGAATTAAGTTACACTTCGAAATTGTTATGGCATGAAATTGCTCGATATTCACTCATCGTTTGATCTTCACTCTATGTCCGTCTGGAACTGGGTATAAAAATATGGTGCCATGAGGAGTCTCATCGGCATATTATTTGATCTTTTCGATGGTTTTCTTATGCTTGCTGGCATCCTTTCATCACTTGATCATTCTCCTATTGCATTCGTTATCGTTTTTTAAATCTAATTCCGATTACAATGACGAGGTTTATTCAGAAAATGAGGATTGTCATTTCCACCATCATTTTTCATTGGTATTTACCGTGTTGGTTGATGGAGGGCTTATTTTCCAAAAATTGGCAAACCATTAATTTGAGTGAAATCACTTTGAATGCAAGACTGCATGCGACAACTAAGTACTGTTGTACTGTCCTGCTCTTATGCCTCTTTTTCATTGGCCAGTCACCAACGTGTAGCCTCATTTGCGATGCCCATTAAGAGCGTTTCATCTCGCCAACAAATCCATTATGGTATATATCACCGTTTATGTTATCCTTTTCTGAGAGTTCGTGGGTGCCTGTCAGCATGAGATTTGCTTTGTCTATTAATGATTTTTGCGGGCCAATAACTGAGTGACTTACTCTTGTTATACTGTCGCCATCAACTGTCATCGTATGACGTCCGAAGTAGTAAATATCTTTGCTTCATACAACAATATTTTAAAATAATGCTTTGGTAATGTAGTGTTACTCCGTAAGTCGCGAGTTTCTGATTTTGGATACGTGACGTGTTTAAGGGAGGTCAAAACTACGGGCATTCTTAAGTTGCTCGCACCCTCATTACTCAAATGCCACAACTGTTGCAAAGTGTAGATTTTACGTGTAGTGTATGGGCGTGTGTGTGACGAGCAGAGACCCTCGCAATGCGCTTTTCACAAATCAATGCTTTTGGGATTGGTATGGCGCTGTGTCAGCCCGCCGACTTTGAGCTAAAATGGGAAACTAGTTGACTAGTAGCAGCCGAAAGATTCATTTGCATGGCGGCTAGTCACAGCTAAATGGCCAACTTGCCAGCTATTCACCAGCATGCATTCTTCACTTTGCCTCGCTGTGAACCGAGTGCTCATCCACCCGGCTTTTGCTAACCATCCTGCCATATCGTTCCTCTGCACGGTCAACTTCAAACTGTTTATCTCCCGCAATTTTCTGTTTGCTTCAGTTGACTCGTATCTGGTGACTGCCGCAACCTGTTGCACATTTGTCGCTTCTTTAATTTTGTTGGATCTACATGAAGTCAAGATATGTTCCACAAATATTTTTAAAACGTTGACCGTGAAGGTTATTCACTAACTAATTAGGTTGTGTAATGTTTGTTATTTCATTCTAGAGGCTTTGCGGATGGTGTTCCCAAGGATATTTCTCCATAAATATAGATATATTGTTGAATTTGCGCTATATTTGCAAGCCTACTGTTACAGTACTGTTTTGTCTTGTTCTACTAGCGAGCTCTTAATTTATTGTACGGTAGCTGATAATGCACAACGCATCGACCAAGAAGAAGATCACGACCGTGAAATGTGTTACTGCGAATGGACCCATAGAAGCGGCACAGTGGCGTGATAATAAGAACGTTTTTTAAAGAACAAGATGCGTGTATAAGGTTGTTACTTCTAATAATTGTGGGCAAAATAAGCGCTCGTTTGTGTAAATGGTTCGCAAAACTCTCAAATAACCAACCAGGCTCGTTTTGTTTATGCTCAGTTCGTCGACTGTCCCATTTGCGAATTGTTCGGAAGCGTCCAATGTTCACTCGTAATTGCATCGCTGAATGAAGACAACTGGCATGGGAGCACTTGCTCAAGAAGCCATAACTATTCACACTGGGCACTTACTTATTATGCATCTTCCTATGAGAATAGATAGGTAAAGAGTGATCGAAATCCGTTACCAAATAGGCGTTAGCGAATTGGAGCACGTATGCGCGGCTATCCCACCACTACCGTTCATCTAATAGAAAGGGAGGCGCAAATTTCTTTTTGAGAAATGTCGCACAGGCTGCAGATTAAAAATCGCATAAAAGAATGAATGATTCTATAAGACTAAAAAAAAACAAGTTCTCCAGAAACGTAAAATTTATATCACCTTCATCATTTGCGGGTCAGTAAAAGTCGTTCAGTAAGAGGTTGTTACCATAATTGAAGGGTCTTCTTGGCCGAAACTGCTGTCTGCAAATTTGACACCGTAATGATGGCGTTCAAAAATTTTGAAATTAAAAGGAGGGGAGTGGGTGCCCGTATTTGATTTGAATCTGGCTTACAGGTGCAATTACCACTCATTTCATTGGTATGCTGTGCACATTGCTGCTACCATCATTACAGTGGTTTTTTTTTTAAAAAAAAAATTTCCAACTGCTTCTCAAGAATTTTTCTGCGTTCAAAGAAATTTTGAATTAACTGTTATAGATTTCTCTCGTTTTGTTCGGTTGATAGCTGTTGTTGTGTGTCCTCCAAAAATTTGCCTAGCGAGGAATTTTTGAGGAGAAGTTTGCTTCCGGTTCCTTATAGCTGTGTAGAACGATGAGACTTGGTGAGAATGATTATAATATACTAATTTCTTATCACTGGATTGCAAAAGACCCGAGGTGTATAAATGCTTTGAATGGCTAATAACGTCTTTATTCTCATTTGCTCTTAGTTGTGCTCGTTAGAAAATAAGTGATGGGCTTATGCACAATTCTGCACCGTTCATTGTGCCTCAACTTTTAAAACTTTTACGTTCACAACCTTTTTCATTTCCTAAGAGTTTGAACATAATGGAGAGCAAAAGCTTTCTTCAATAAGTATATCTTGCGCTAATTTCCCTTTTGACATCATTCTTTTTTGACTTTACGAACATTTGTTTTACGAATTCCTCTGAAAAAATTCCGTTTTGATTTTTCTGTACGGTAGGGACAGCCATACCATACGTGCTTATGCACGAAAGAGACACAAACGGATGTAGGAGCCATCTGATCTGCGAAATGGACGTCAGCGCTGTATTGATGCGAGTCCGGGAATAGCTTTTTTTCTGAGCAGGTGCCGTTTTTTTGTGTGCTGTTCATCGACTCGATTTGTTTAGTTTTCGATTTGTTTATTTGCTTAAATGCGTTGCTGAAAATCAGTGTTTTACACGGAGGCGGAGTCCTGGTATTTATTCACTGTTATTGCACGTTGACAATGCAGGTTTGTCAAATTCCGTCTACTTGTTTGAATGAGTTGGCCGCACCTATTAGATCAGTTCGATTGCATACAATTTTATCGCGCTAATCGTTGTGCAAAACGCAGTTCGTCTGATCCCCATCTATTATGCGTACATTTTGATTTTTGAATAAACAAGAATATGTTCTTCTCCTCATCACCTCATCTGTCGCATTCCTGACCGTTCTTCTGGCGACTTTGAAGCATTCAAGGCGATTTATTTTCTGACTGTTTATCAGTTTTTTTTTCAAATATCCAGATTCGGAGCATGGGAATGCAGTAGCATGATTTCTGTATGAGCAGCATCTGTCTCCTTCCATAGCTTTGTTTTGTCCTTTTTTTTTAAAGATACAGCTACGGAAGTTTAGCTTATTATGTGCATATGCATGCATTTGTGTTTGAGTGTGTTAGCAAGTTGATTGCCATCAACCTATCATATTTTTCAAAAAGTTGGCAGTTTGTATCACGAATGGCGTAATGGGTGTCTGCAATTTAAAAAACTCATCCACCTTCGGCGCAACTTGCCGTTGAGCAGCGCTCGTACTGTAAGCTGGCAGTGCTGCAGTGCACAAGCATGACACAACATGAAACAGATTCAGCTGCGCACAAAATTGCATGCGTTTTGTTTGTCATCATAACTGGTGTATTTTCAGAAATAGCTACTCATCATTTGTACAGGATCTTGGCAGTTATCTTCAGACTTAAAGCAGTTGAACTCGAATCCTCCTGGGATATTCTCTTCTCGTTGCTGCAGTGATCGAAACAACTCGGGCATTCCGTCCAATATGTGGATGGCATTTAATCTCGTCGTTTTTAGTTTTCGAAATTCACTGAAAAACACGATTTTCACACTTAATCTCAAGAATGTTACACCACCGTTTGCGTATAGCTTAGTTGAATGAAATATAAGACGTGTTTGAGGGAAATTGTTGCCCGTTGCCAAACCAACAGCTGCCGTTTAAATCCACTCAGAGTAATGCAGCTTTGCTTGCACAGGATGAAACATTCACTTTTTGCAATGGAAATTCACATTTTTAATTGTGAAGAACAAATTGAAATCATAGCAAGTTGTCAGTTAGTGCAACAAGTTTATTCCCAAATACTTTCCCGATGATTCACAGCATTCCTTCTCCACTTGTCATTCATTCTCACTTGCGTAATATGCGTTTACTTGAGTTCATTCAGTGCTGTGGTCGAAGCGCGTTCACGTCATTCATGGAGTTAAGAGTCGGCTCAAAGATGGTGTGCAATGGTGTTCTCTTGAAAGTCGGTATTCGTGACTTTTTTGCAAACGTTACTCTGTTGCAATCGTTATATTCAAAAAATGATATTTCTGCGAAAGAAATGGTCCTTCCACTGGAAAATTTGCTTTCCTGGGAATGCGTTGAAGGTGGGAGAGGTCAATCGAACAAATTTCTAAAGGGGAATGAATGAGTGGAGTACTGAATTAATCTTTAAAAAAAAAGTGAAACCGCCAGCTCTTATAATGAAATCACATGTAGACACTGCTTATAATCGAATCCTATCACGTTTTATAGAATTAAAATTTTTGTTGATAACCGCAAGAAAATTCTTTATGATGCTGTAAGTATCGGATTCAGCATTTTTGTTGCTCCATTTTACGAGTGTCGATTCGGAGAGTTTTGCGAACTTCGCCGAAGTGAATGCTCATTATGCGCATATCATATCTGTACATATTTTTAATGGATACTTTTTGCGTGTGTGATGTGTGTGCGCGTGTGCGTATGCGCGTGTGTGCGTGTGTTTGTGTCGTGTGTATGTTTCGTGTGTGTGTCGTTTACGTCTGTGTCGTGTGCGTGTGTGTTTGGTGTGTGTGTTTGGTGTGTGTGTGTGGGTGGTGTGTGTGTTGTGTGTGTGGCGCGCGCGCGTTGTTCTTTCATGTCTATCCCGTAGTTTCATCTCATGAGTCAGGAAAGCTTGCGCACTGGAACGTGACAGGCACAATCTGAAGGATTGGGAGAGCTCCAAGACAAAAGTTGGATGTAAACACTTTATCGATTTGTGGATATCACAGTACATAGGATCGTAAAACGGAATATGTAGGATGGGTAACAATTGCCCACTTGGCTCAGTTCAAGCAGTCAAATTATGAGCGCGTGCAATGCAAGACGTTGCACACGATATCATATTTTAAGGGAATCCGGGATGTAAATTACTGGATGAAAAATGATAATTTTGAAAAAGCTGTTATGATAGTTCTGGACAAATGTACGCCAACAATACTGATCTCGTGACGAAATCGTCCCACTTCTCAGTGCATATCAAGAAGGAACTTTTCGATCGCTGATAGAGCAGAAATATGCGTGTAAGTAAGCATCGTGTTTGTTTTTAAGGAGTTTCTTGCACAATTTTAGGCAGAATTATGAGAAACGCATCCCTTCCCCCCCCCCCCCCCCCCCCCCACTCCCCCCATCTTAAAACAGTGGAAGATTTAAATCGAATTTTTCACAGTCGTTTGACCTTTCGAAATAGTTCGTTGGCTATTGGCAGTCCACTCTTAGCGCTTAAATTTTGCTTTTTCTTCATTTCTTTCTAGTGAAAGGGGGGCCCGCCCAGCCTTGACCAAATCATCATCCCTCTACGTAACTTGAGATGGTAGCTTATTTGAAGTGATGTGTTTTAATTTCCTTTTAATCGCAGCTGCAACAATTCGTAACGATTGTACGTAATTCTTTTCGGTGTACTAGATAAATTTTGCATTTTTTGAATGATTTGTGAGCATAGTAAAGACAGTAGCAAATCTCAAAACGTTAGATGTGCGCCTTATGTTTAAGAGCACGGCTACTTCGCCGAAATTATTCGCCATTTCAGCGTCATATCCAGTGTCTTTCTCATCCGACTTTTAGCATACGTTTATGGATTGTAAGAGTATTTCGGCTGCGATATCCCCGTAACTCTTGCTTGTCGATCTCTGTCGGTCTAAGTTGTCTGGTGTTGTATCCAGAGGGTGCTAACATATCAAACTAATTGTTGCGACTGTTTTCAATTTCACCTACGGAATATGCCTTTCCTTAATTAATAAATTGAGCAATTTTAAAACAGTAATTTGATCAAGACTGCTTTCTAGAGTGATTGTTCATTTGAATTTGAGCGTTCAATATGCGTATGGCATATCTCAACCCATATCGCCTTAAGAACACTTATTCCTCACCATTGACGACGGTTTAAAAACGCGTCTGCGTAGACACGTTTTGCTTACGTATAACGAGCGTTTTGTCTTTAAACAGTCGTTGAAGAAATTCTCACAGCAGCTTTCCACATGTGGTTGCTGCTGCGCTTTTTTGTGAATATACATATTACGCGTCAGTATTTGCCATATGGCAACTTAAATGTTTTCTTCTCGATGCTGCGTAGTTTAACGAAATAGCATTTGAATATGTCCTGTTGTACAAAAGTCTCGGTTACTTCCTTACTTATTGCCTTTTCCGATGAATAATTCTGTGGATATGTTATGTTGTTCATTGTTGAGCTTAAAATGTGCTAATAGAATAACCATATTTAAGTATTAAGATTTCTTGTGTTAATTATATGTATGGCATATAATTCAATTGGAATCCGATCGACTTGGGACGTGATCGCTTCGGGCGATAAGCGTGAAGTTGTTATTTGGTGCCACATTGTACGCGCACATCGATTTTCTCTGCCTCAAAGCATCAAGTTGATTGGCAGCCGCTAGCAACGTTTTCAGGGAACTGAAGCTGCTCTGCCCGATCAAGTTGCCAGTGTCGAAGATACGCTGTCGGGAAACACTCACTGTTCACAGTCTCTCCTCATTCTGCTCATACACAGTTGTGCTCAGTTCGTTGTGCATAGTTATGCGCTTCAGAATGATTGTCTGTCGTTGACGCCGTTTCGAGCAGAGACTTGACACGTTTGTCGTTCCATATTACGCAGAATGGCTTGAACTCGTTTGACGCGTATATTTCACAACGCGCAGTTCACATGCCAGAGTGGCGCAACTCTGGCATTGGCTGCCCTTAGCTGAACGTCGTCTGCCATAGCTTTCGGGCTGGATTGTTTATTTGGTGTTCGTGTGTGCACAACGCTAAAATTTTCGGCTAAGCAGTGTTAGCTTTATTGAATGTGCTGTATTGAATCCGAGCAGCTAGGCGTTCTAGCTGCGGTGGCTTCTTACTTCCTCGATACATCACTGCCTTAGTGCACTCATCCAAAGCAGTCGAGCTGTCCTTCGTCTACCTTCTGCATCCACTTTGTCTAATTCGTCTGCTGGCGTCGCTGTTGACCTCTAATTCGACCAGGGTGTTGAACTGTCGGATAAGTCGTGCGTTTTTCGGCTAATCGAAAACGAAGTCACTTCATTTAGAGGTTTTTCTCCAGTTCGTTTTCTCGCAAATTCTTGTGGTTACATCGACTTGAACGCAAAACGGAAAAGTTTGCAAAGATTTTGCAGCTGCAAGGGCTTTCTAATTCAGAGAGCAATTTACGACTGAAAGCGAGTAATAGACAAATAGGCGTCACCCACAGACGGCAGGTGCTGACACTAGAAAAACCTGAAGCCATGCGGACGCATCGGCAAAGCGCGGTCCCGACGCGCCGTATTGAATTTTCCGAGTGCTGCTTCAAAGGGCTGTCTGCCGTCGAGACGTGAACGTGTTGGCTGTTTGTGGGTGTGCACGAAATTAGTGGCCAACATTTGAAGCATGAGCTGGCCGTTTGGCAGCCGTATATCGTGGTCGACGTCCCGTTGACATACTCTTCGCGGTTTTCCTTCCATTTTGACGCTTTGTCACGGAACTTGCAAAATTCCGGCAAGTTAACCACACCGGCAGCACTACTTCACTGCTAGCTGAGGCATCTGAACGTTTCGTTGCGCCGTTCTCTGTGTAAGCCCAGCGCCCGTTGCATCCGTCGTTCGTCATTGAGTGCTGATGATTCGCGCCGATGTGGCCATGTATGGTTTCTCTTTCTTTATTTTCCCATATTGTGCGGCGCGGGAATTCCTGACCGCCGCCCAAAATTGGTGGTCCGTCGATAAAACGGACCACTCCATAGCGGTGTGGCACGAGGAGTTGCAGCTATTTGTGAAGTATTTTGGACGGCGGCCAGGCATTCCCGTGCTCTGCATTCAGTTGCTCGTTTCATATTAACACAGCAACAATCCGAACATGGGCGAAATTCTTCGCTAGATGATAAATCGATTTCGCTGCTCTTACTATGTTACTCTTCGATCCCTATTAACCGTGACAATTCCAAGATCTCAGATAGTATGAGTAATATAAAATGGGTGCAAAGATCCTGTAATGTGTTGTTCTTTAAAAACATTCTGATTCGGTACTGCTTCGCTCGTCATTCTCATTTCGCACAATCTGTCTGCTTGTTAAACGTCCTCAGCCTTGGAGAGTTTCGTGTCTTGGAATATTTTTTTTGCTTTTTATTCATAATTCCTCAAGTCCCCGTTTCTTAGCGTTTTGAAAATTAAGTATACTAAAATATATAAGTATATCTTAGTGTTATATATAAATATATAAGTATAAATATATATAAATATATATTTAAAAAAACATATATATAAGTATCCCAACGTCTGCCATAAAATTGGTTTTGGTTTGTCAAACTGCACATTATTTCTGGATACTGAAATTACGACTTCCAGCTTCATCAAACTTAACAAAATTTCTGGAACAGTGAAGCCATGGAGGTATTGCTTGCAACTTTCAATTCATTGCTGGCGTTTTAGCTACAGCTGTTAGGCTGTGAGGATAACACGTGAAGAAATTGTGTGTTGAACTTCGACAGGCAAAACGCTTAACCAAATTTTTTTCCACATTCTCGCATCCTCTCCTCGGAACCTCAAGGGCTGCCTTGTTTGTAATCTTTACTCCATTAATGTCCCCATTATCTTTTTGAGCCAATGAAAATGTTCTGAAGGTTCAAAATTTGTCTTACGCCCTTAGTCGTGTTCTGTCGCAGAGGTCAGTGTTCAACTTGAACGATGTTGTTTTACCGCCTCACAGTCAAGATGCCGAATGAGAACAACTGATTTTGATATTCGTTTAATCAGAGTCCTATGATTTCGCTTTTCGGCATCGACATCTTCTACCAGCACATTTATTTGTCTTTATTATGTAATAATTCTGAGGTTGCATTCTGCAAGGATACGATTATCGTAAGCGTCCAGCAGAAACGTTCGACGTTTTAACATTCCTACTCCGATAGCGAGGGCCTCTGTTGTAGGGACTTCCATTCGAGTCATTTATTATATTTTGCTACAGTAGCGCGGTTACCATTACTGTGCCTCATTGGCATTTTGATAACATACTGCAAATTTCAGCATTGATTCGTTCTTCGTTCTAGAAGCCTTTTTAATGAGGCAAAAAATATCGCAATACAACGTTTTATTCTCTTCGCACAGCAGCTTTATATCTGTTTCACTGCTCGAGTTTCCTTTACAGCAGTGTGTATGACCACGAAAGTCAAGCTTTTTTTCAACTTGTTTTTTTTGCGATCGTTTTCTTCGCTCATTTGAAATCATTTTGTTATTGTTATTACTATTTACGAGCATCACGTAAACAATCGAAATAAAGCAGAGCGTTGCACCACAACGAGTCATCTTTTCCCCAATTGCATATCATTTCTTCGTGTTCCAACGTTTCATATATATATCAGAAAACTGTTGGATGAGGTTAAACGTTAACGTCTGAGATGAATTGAACGTTTTAATGCAGTAGAAGTCTTTGCTTTTGAGTGACAACTTCTCCGATGAGCATCAGTTTTGAAGAGAAAAAAACTTCGATATTTCTTTTCGAGTTGCCCTGTATTGACGATGCACTTTGTGTCAGTTTTAATATAAATACTAAAGAAAGCCAGTATGTTCTAGTAATGGTCAGGTCATCTGTTCACCGTAATAGAAAAAAATGATGAGTTTGATCGTAAACTAGCGTGGTGAGAAAGGCTTCAAAGAAATATTTAACGTAGCCAAAACGAATTACTTTTAGCGAAAACGATGCTGGCAGTCATACGAGCTTAGCTACCCCAGCTTCCCCTTCCCTGAAAGTTTAGTTCCCACGCAGGTCCCAAAATTGTAGTGTCGCAAGCTCATGTACATTGACAGTGAGTTCAAACATGAGTTGGTCGAAGAAAAAGCGCACCTATGATCTAGGTGGGATTTGGTGTTGATTAACTGTGCGATGGCGAATTTTGATTGAGGTTTATTTTTTGAATGGTCTTCTCGGATGCATTAATGTGTATCGGCCGAAGAGGTGCGCTAAATAGGTCAGCCTCTATGTAAGAGTTTAGTACTCGAGACGTACTAACCCGTGCAATCTAGGATTGCTTCATCGAAACATACGTGAAGCAGCAGCAAAAAGGTAACGAGAAAGGGGCTTTGCAGAGGAAAATATAGAAAACAACTGCATTAGGAAGAAGTCTGACTGAGTCATTTCTAAAAAACGCTGTCCACAATCGATCTCTACTTTGAAAGGTCATTAGTGAATATTGATTTAGATAGGTGATCGAGCCAAAACAGTGTCGTTAACAATGCTCTTCCATGCGACTTAGTTTGATCCCGGAACAGTAGGCGCGCACGTTGGGGTTTTTTTCTAACATGGAGAAGTTAACTCATGAATGCTGAATTTTCCTGTATCCACCTCCACAGAGCACAAGGACATGATTAGCATAAGACGAGGTCTTAAGTGTGCATAGCTGATGCTTTTACTGCTCATCACAGTAGCTTGTAATAAGCGCGAGAAACTGCGTTTTGGTAATGACAGTCTACATAAATTTCATAGTGTTTTGACTTATTGATAGATGCGCTTCTCCATCGTTTCTTGTAAGGAATGCTTGGTTTCAGTATATTTTATTTTATTTTCTCTATCTTCACATCGTAACTATTTTTCGAGAAAGTTTTCTTAGAAACTACGAGGTAACAGAAATGTTGTGGTTATTTTCCGCTACTTTTGGACTCTGCGCTGTTGTTTGGACGAAATCGATCTGTTAGGGGTTGCTTTTGCGATGTACTGTAATTTCATAAAGTGAGCATGCTGTGAGAATATGTAAATGTGGTAGGAATGTTTGCAAACCGCCGTAAATAGTGGTGCCTGATAAGGGAAGTGAGTGTGTGTTCGACGATGACGCGGTAAGGGTGGCGGTTGGCTGCGTCAACAAGAAACAGAATGCTGCGCTCTTCTCTCTTATGCGAACTTATTGTTAGCAATGGCAGTTTCCGTTTTGCATTTCAACGAACATCTTCAAAAAGCTGTATGTTTGCTCACTCTCCACTCGCGTTACAAATAACCGCCCTATCCTTCTAGCGACGTGCTAAAGTTGTTTCCTGCTCCTCTGATGGTGGCTTGAAATATACTACGATTTTTCTTTTTTTTTTTTTTGAAAGAGCAGAGGGCCATTATCTGATAATTGCACAATTGTATGTAGTTAAAAACGTTTTGGCTTTGATTTCCTGTTTAGTGTGGGTCGCATAAGAGGTGGAATTTCGATAATTTATGCTTTGCAGTGACGTGATTTTATCAGAATCCTTTTCACACTGCCCAATTTTTATCTGCCCAGATTAGATCGCCTTAACGAGTGGCTGGCTATATCACGATGACTGTTAGATGTGCCTATGAGTTTCGATTGGTAATGCTTAGTTGATTTTCATAAAATCGCTGCTCACATTTTTGAATCGTCTAACGCATCCGTGCTCTGTCCTGCGGAATAGTATCTAGGCCAAGCGCATTATCGCTGATTTTTTCAAGTTTTATCGCTGACAAAATTTTTTCAAGAAAGGTATTTCAAGTTTTCTATCTCCTATTGGTTTATTTATCTGCATTAGCAAACACTATTTGACGAAAGTAGAATGTACTTGAATTCCTTTGATCAGATCATTCCGGTTGAGAGAAGCAGTGGCCGAAGCTTTAGAGAGTAATTAGTGTGTACAGCAGTATATAAATGACGTATGGAACTAGCTCGAAATGAGCAACTATTTCATATTACCGGATAGAAGAGAGCAGTGAGGGTGGGATGGGGGCTAAAATAAGGAATTTCTTTCGGCGGAGTGGATCGAGAAGTCTTAGGAGGAAATTCGATCATCGATTTTGCTAGCTTATCTAAGATATTGTCCGTAGGAAACTCATCTCCTGTATGAATTTTTTTGTTGCTCTTTAGAACATTTTAGCCCTTGTCTTCCAAAGTCTGGTGCAACTGAGGAATTACCACCATCGGAATGCATTCCTGACTGCGACCCTACTATCCCATCTATGTTCCCAAAAGAATTTCGCATCCACTAATCTAGAGATGCGTTTGTTTGGATCGCCTTCGTTCCAGTCCCCATCTTTCGTTCTCTTCCTTACTTTCTGTTTTTGCTTGTTGAACAAATGTTGCGTTTCTTCATTCTTCTGTTCTCTTTCAAGAGCTTCATTTTTCTGTGACGTGCTTCGACAAGCTTTCACAGCATCTTCATAATTTTCGGTCTCAAGCGATTCATCTGCAATTCTTGCCACTCGATTTGCTTATAGGCCATCCTGTCTCATAGTTGCTATTTCCTGATGTAACGTAGGCATCGGACCTTTGCTGTCCTCCTTGTCCATTAACAGATACAGGTTAATGAATCCCAAACTATATTCCCACCCTATTTATCGTATTTTACAAAACTGAACAACAGTCAGGAGGTGCGACCATGCACCGCAAAGAATTTAAGGTCACAGTTTTTCTCCTTGATTGATGTGTCCATTCCTCTGAAGTTATGTCAACGTTGAGCACCACCTCTGTTCTCCAGCTTATTTCTTTGGCCATGATGTAATTGCTTAGATAAATTTCTGACTCCTTTCAATTGCACTTCCCTTTATTTATAGTGTTGTTTAATTAGCTTTTTTGAGAAGGCGATCACCTTTAGTTTTCATGGTGCGGAAAATAAGGTGTTTTCTTTTTCATTTAGAAAAAAAGAGCACATGTGCTTAATGTGCCTATGGTCGCAGACCGCAGATTTGTTCAGGAGAATCACTAATTAAGTCGACTAGTTGTTGCAGTTAAGAAACTTATGGGTACAATTACTTTTTAAATAAGTATACCTTTTAATCTCTCTAATTCGTCGCAAGTTTTTCAATTTCTGCTCATCACTTCCGGCTCTGTCGATCCTCGAGCTACCA
>JPKZ01001948.1:571135-594290 GCA_000803305.1 Toxocara canis
AAAAGGGGGTGGGGGGGGGGGGGGGGGGGGGGGGGGGTTGGCTGTTGGCTGACTTGAAATGAATATGTGACAGGTGAGGAGGTGAATCGAAATGGATATGACAGGTGAGGGGTTCACTCGAAATGGATATATGGGATGTGGGGAATTGACTCGAAATGGATAAGCGACAGGTGAGTTGACTCCAAATTGATATGCGACATGTGTGGAGGTGACTGCAGATGGATATGTGATAGGTGTGGAGATGACTCGAAATGGATGTATTAGGTGGGAAGGTGACTCGAAATAGATATGGGATAGGTGGGGAGGTGACTAGAAAGGATCACTCCGGTGGCCCACCGGCCTATCTGCTCTTTTTCCATGTTGTAGACTGTATGTCACCATTACGCTGGCAGTTTGCTTTTGTCTTTAGTCTTCGGGAGCCACAAAGAATTGAGTATAAAAGCTTTTTTTAGTTCCAACTCGATCGTAATTCCTGGCCAGTCGTAAGGTATGGCCCGTCTCTCCTTTAAATTAAAAATCAAGTGCTTGCATGCGCGTCTGTGGCAAAGTATAAATAGAAAGGCAAGTGAGCACATGGTAAAGGGTATGGGTAAAGGATATGTATGATCCATTAGTGGTAAATAAGTGATAGAATTACTATCACTGAGATGGATGGATAAGAAATTCCCGCCCAGCTTTTGTATGTGTCACCGCAGACCGGAATCCGTAGTTAATGGGAGGGGAACTAGGTTGCATGCGTTTACATGTATGTGTTTGCGCCCGTGTGTATACGCGTGTGCGTGCGTGCGCGTGCGCGCGTCTGCCTGCGATATGTAATTGGTGGTAGGAACGAACTCATATTTTGGTGCAAGCAAAGGAGCCTGAGGGCAGTTATTGCCCTGTCCAGCGTCTTCCTTATTTATTTTCTCATGCATCAAAACCTCGAGTAGTGTATGAGTGGCTTCCAGTTTTTGCTGTGGAAGGTTGGCAGTGCCATATACAATTTCATTGTGCAAGCTTTCTTGGTTGATTAATCTAAACTATCAGACAGACAAACTAACACATAAATGCCTGCATACGCAGAGACAAGCGCATCTCTAGTACCCATTACGCTGCTGCTTAACGCGCACAGAAATGCTTGATGATGGCTACCTCGTTTACTACTGTTCTCTTGTCGGAGTCGTGATTCTTGTTGCAGCCGAGTTCCGTAGTGATGCACTAGCGGGAATGGTATTTTTTCTTGTCGCCTCTGAGTACTTTGGCCATACTACGGTCATTTCCATAACCCTTTGAACTACTTATTAATTTCACTGCTTTTAAAAGTCCAATCACAACTAACAATGTTGACAAAAAAATTAATAACAGGGGCAGAAGTAACAATAATAGTAACAATAACAATAAAGGTTCGAGAAATGAACATTGACGTGCATTGAAACAGAAGAAAACAACAGTGGAACAAAGTAATCCGCGAATCTCACTTACAGTTCGAACAAATTCTCCTCAAAATTCTGCGTTTTAATTTTAAAATTAAAAAAACTGGGCCAACGACGAGATACTTGTGATTGTTCAGTTTGAAGCTGTCTTGTTCGAGCACAACATTCAACACCTGAGGTGCTCGAATACTGCTGTCTAAAGGTTTTTTCATGCTGTTTTCTTCACTTTGTACAAGTGCTTCTTGCGGAGATCCTGCAGAATGAGATCATCTTATATAGCTTTATCACAAGTCAACGTTATTCTGACCGGAAGACGACAACGATCCTATTAAAAAGCGCTGAGGTCGACCGAAAAAGCGCTAACTGTGGTCTTCTGCGCTAACGAGTTTGATCTGGGAGAACCCCAAGCAGTGCTTTGAAAGAAAAAAATTTTACAGCTCCTAGGCAGTGCCAATGAATGTTCGTCTGCCAGAAAACTCGGCCGAGAGATCGGTGATTCTTTCCTTATCTTGGCGTCATTTTTCTCTACCACTTCAACCATAGATGTAGGTATCTCTTCTCAGTGCCTTCAGTTTGGGTAGAATGGTACAAATAACATTCAACCGAATGGTGGGGAAGAGGAAGCTGCTGGGAAGAAAAAAATTAAGAAAAGGGGAAAAGGAGAAAAGAATAGGCAAAAAGGCGTTCTTTTCCTTCATATTTATCTGTAGTATCACTCCATGTTTACATGTAGGTTTACTGAAGAAAGAAAAAGGAACTGTGTAGTCAGGATTATTCACATGTTTACGTTCAAGTGTTGTGCGGAAATTACATAACGTCTCACCATGTTGGGCACTTCCGCATTTGTCTTCTTCGTTATGTTGGACATCGAAGAACGTTTACTGTCGAGAATTTCATCGTTTATATAGTTATAGTGATCATCGCGTATCAACAACAAAATCGCATAAACGAGCGATGCATATCAAATAAAGATCGGACTAAATGCATTCGCGAACCAGCAAAGCTGATTTGCACAGAGCTGGAACTTAGAGATAGTTTGGCACAGTCGTGAGATGGAAACCGCAAGGGTACTGATTGCGAATGCACGCTTTGTTTTGCATTTCGCGTTACAGTAACTGATATCTTTTCAGAAAGGTATGTGTTCACTGCAAATGCGATCGCAGTGAACACGACATCGGCAGGAATCGAAGTTTGAGCGTGTATGAGAGAGTCGGCATCGAGCCAACAGGTTCGCCTTCCCTTTTTCTCACTTTCTGCTTTCGATACGTTTGTAATTAATGTTTAGGACAAAAAATAATTGAACTTTTATATGACTTCCTAAGTTTTTTTCTAAGTACTCTTTTCTGGCGTGGGGGAATCAATGCCGTTCAATTAACATACTTCTTAATTTGATCATGAAGTCCTTTAAAGTCCATACGCTCTAACACTTCATCAAGTTTTTGAACGGCCACGTCCCCGTCGACATTAATTCTGTTTAGAATACTCCAGACATTTTATGATGTCGACGTGCCGCTCGCTAATTTCCGAAATATTCAAAATGTGCGTTCGCAAAGTTCAACACCTTGTACGATCAAATCAGAAATGCGATGCTCATCTTTACATCGTTGTTTTTTTTTTCATTTCGTGATATACGCCACAGTTGTCACCTTTATTTACGTCTATGTATCGAGTCTAAGTGAAATGCACATTGCAGATTTCAGTAACTACGAGTTAGTTGATTGATACTGGAGGTTGCCACACTGTAGGACGCCAACTCAGTTGATAGTTCTTTCTTTGGTGTTTCCTCCACTTTGTTCACATAATGCAAAGTAATAGACAATAGCTTAGTGGGCAGAGACTTCGCCACGTTTGCTGCAGCACTCTTGCAGTTTTCACTCTCCTACTCATAACTCAATTTTCGTAAAGTAGATTTTTATAGCTTTGATTATCTATGTAAACCATCAAGTTTGCACACATAAGTCATTGCTCTGTCGTTTAAACCGATCTTCCCTGGTGACCTATGCTAGCTATCAGCTTCGTACGTCCATATTTCAGAGGCTATTAACACCCAATGAAACGGAACTGTTGTGGCCGACAGGCAGAATTGTTGTCACTACAGCTGTAATAGTTGCAGTGGTTGGCCGATTTGATAACGCTGAATTGATAACACCGCTATTAACGTTAAAGAACCGCGATTTGCAAATACTTGGAAATCGGCAAATCGCTGTTTAAAGTCACACAGGTTAAACGGATGCGATCAAAGTTTACCGTTAGCAAACTGATCGCCCACGGTTGTTGCATATGTCTTTTTAAAAGTTACACGATAAATGCAAACAAAATTTAATCGTCCCCTCACCCCTTCCCCCTTCCACTGCTCCTCTGCCTCCCTTCCTCCTTTCCCTCATCTGTCTATGCGTCCTTTGATGCAGTTTTTACCTCTAGTTCAGTTCTTTCGTCAGTAAAGACTGCTTGGATTCAGTCAAATCTTCAAAAGCTGAGAGTTGACACAAGCCTCCTCCTTCCTACCTAGAATTCAGCTCGTCGATCAAGTTCCTTCCTTCCTTCCTTTCTCCGGACACGCACTTCACCGCTGGATTTGTTTCTCTATATTGGGTTCCATTCTTTAGAGAAGCTCATTGCCTCCCCTCCTAAATTAACTTGCATTCTGGCAAGCTGAAATAGGCCCCTAGCGCTTGAATGGGAAAGTTTACAGAAAACGTGCGTAACATAAGCGATTATAGAAAATTATCTAGTGAAATATTTTCAGTTTTCTTTCAGAAGTCCGCGAAATTTGCAAATCGCTCATAAAATTACCGCATTGTTGTGTATCGCTATGTAAGACATACGCTACGTATTGTATGGGGTGTGTGTTTGCCGTACGCGCATCGTGCCTAGAACGATAGCGTAGCGTACCTCATACGATCGCAGTCAAACGCTGCGTTAGCTGTAAACTGTTCACGAAGTAGGAAGAGACTGTTTAACGATGGAGAGTAGGCAAAGGAAACATTTGCATAGTGTTGCGAACGGGAGCATGAAAACGTAATCGTCGAACAAAAGCTTTCACAGATGATTCAAAGCGTTTCCTCCACTCGAAACTCTCCAGGCGCCAGCTCATCGCATCGCGCATATCGACCGCTTTTAGTCTTCGTTGCATCCCCTCCTCCAATAATTTGTTTCCTTTCCATCATACTGGCTCTTGCCCATTTGTTTTAAGCTATCGTGAGTTCCTCCACCCTTTCGTTTCGAATCGTTCTAAAGCACCAAGTTCTCTTCAAGGATATCTTTTAAAATTGTATAATCTAATTATGAAATCTTCTGTTGTGATTAGGACGCACGCTTTCGCTTTCTAGTTCCCTATGGTTACTAGATTATGGTTACTAGTTGAACCGTTTGTTTCAGCTTACAGTTCATTTCTCTGTTTCTTTCTTTCCATGTTCACATAAGTTCTTCGTTCCAATTCCTTCATCTTTGTTTTCGGCTTTGGAATGCAACTCCAGTTTCGGTGCCCTTTGCAGAAAAACTCTGGTTTGGCTTCTTTAAAAACAAAGCGAAGTGTGGTCCTTCATCACATAGGTTTGCAGTTTCGTAATGGTCCTGATTTTTTCACCAAGAATAACTTTTTCTGACTTATTACCCTTATTATTATAGAGGAAGCATTGCCGTTTAAGCTAAAACTTTTCAGTTCCTTTTTTAATAAAATTGGATATTTTAATAGGAGGGAGTTGTCTTTTTTTCCATTTAGTTTATTATCTCTTCTGCAGAACTGAGTTTCAATTACATAAACGCCTGCTGTTTAGTGCAGTGCCTTTTTCTAGGTAAAGAATCATGGTTAATTTGCTTGTGACTGCAACGCTTCGAATAAAAGTAAAAGTGCGCCCACCCGTGCAGGTATTGGCGTTTATTGCGCAGTTTCTGGGACATTTGTCGGTTTAATATTGAAAAGCTATTAGTAAAAGAGACGGAATCGATGTAATGACGACGCAGTCATACCCTTCATACTTCAAAAAAAAACATTGAAGTGAGTAATTTTTCAGCAGAAATGGCAGCATTAGTTGGCGCAACGGGTCGTAGCGATGCGCCTGGTTCGGTCAGTCACGGATACTCGTGGGTACCACCTGGCCTTAACCGCAAGAAGGTGCGGGCTTTTGATTATGTTTGAAGAGTAAAGCCGTCGTGTTAGAATGCAAGATTTGTAGGGGTATTTTGAAACGATTCCTTGTATAGGTGGAAATGGGGCGTGTACCATTTTCAGTTGGTGGGCAGATATTATGGCCTGACCCATCATTTAGCTCTTTCTGTCAAAGCGTTGTTCATTTCAGACGTTGGTCTATTCGAAACGCTTAACGATACTAAAGTTTGTCTGTCTTCATGAGTTTCTAGTGAATTGGCTGGGAGAGGAAAAAATCTTTTCCTGTCCTCGCAAGCGCGATGAGAATGAAGTATACCGAATATAGCAGCGGAGTCTGTTAATACTATAAAATATTTACCAGTATATTTCCTACAACATTTTATGGGACAGCATCGTCCACCATTACGTTACTCTTCCGTTAAACGAAGTTTGTATGGTAGTATGAAGGTACAGTGCAGTACAGTGCGTCTAGGAGAGTGCAGTGCAATACATCAGATTTTCGTTTTCCCACTTTTTTTTGGTAATACAGCACAGAAGAGTGCTTCCTTTTAAAGGTAAATAGGACTTCCCTTCGGAGCTACCGTGACGATTATTTTAGACGAATGTTGTCTGATGAAGCTTGGGTAATTGAACTCTATGCAACAACAAACTGGGCGATACGACATTAGTAGAAGAGGGATTAGAAATGAACTGTTTTGGTGATCGCTACGTGTACTGTAGGTTGAGGAGTACATGGCCCAACTTCCGAACCACGTCGTGCCTCGAGTGAACAGCAGTGGTGAGAAGTATCGCGAGAAGCAGCTAATGCTCCAGGTCCGTACGCGTTACTACTATTATTTTTCGCAAGTGAACAAATTACTGCAGAATTCATTTCAAGCCAGTATTACCGCAAGAAGTTGTGCTGAGATGCTGGTATCACATGTATCACATTTTTTTCGCCTCGCCATTCAAGAGTGAGGTAGTATCACATGTAGAAGTCCGTTATCATCCGTTGTCCCATGGTTTTGAGATGAAAGGCACCGCAATCCGACGACGCCCGCAGTTGCAATTACCGTATGTTAGCAACGGAAAGTATCGGGCAGGAGCGGGGACCGAACTCCCGACATTTTGATTCCCTCGAACGAGGATTTCCCCACTCAGCCATCGGCACGTGCGAATAGATGCGGTTGCTCGTTCATTCGTCCCAGCGTCCCACTTTACTGTTAAAATATCCGTCAACAACGCTTGCATTCTCCTGATTTTGGAAGGAGGAGATAAGTGAAATGACTCTCCATTGCAAATAAAACCACTAATACACGTTGACATCGCTAGTCCGAGTGAGGGATCAAGGGGGACTTTAAGGAGGAAGGAGGAAGAGAGGGAGTAGTTGGCTGAGCCTTTAATGAGATTTAAGAAACTGTCAGTATACAATCTGGGAGAACCATGCATGGGGCGGTTTTATCATCCGTTGTCCCATGGTTTTGAGATGAAAGGCACCGCAATCCGACGACGCCCACAGTTGCAATTACGTATGTTAGCAACGGAAAGTATCGGACACGAGCGGGGACCGAACTCCCGACATTTTGATTCCCTCGAACGAGGATTTCCCCACTCAGCCATCGGCACGTGCGAATAGATGCGGTTGCTCGTTCATTCGTCCCAGCGTCCCACTTTACTGTTAAAATATCCGTCAACAACGCTTGCATTCTCCTGATTTTGGAAGGAGGAGATAAGTGAAATGACTCTCCATTGCAAATAAAACCACTAATACACGTTGACATCGCTAGTCCGAGTGAGGGATCAAGGGGGACTTTAAGGAGGAAGGAGGAAGAGAGGGAGTAGTAGTTGGCTGAGCCTTTAATGAGATTTAAGAAACTGTCAGTATACAATCTGGGAGAACCATGCATGGGGCGGTTGTATTCGAGCTTACACGGTAGTTGTACGGTATGTCAGAAATATCGGGAAGAAGATGAGAACGCAAAAGGGCTGTCATTTCACTATTTCATTTTTCAGCATTTCTTAATTGTGCGTTTTGAAGGTTTCAGTCAGCAAGCAGTTCATTGGCCTTTGATGCCAATTTCTTGTCTTTTTGAAATATCTGGCTTTCACATTGGGTGTTTTTGATTCCTTAGCTCTTCGCAACTTTTTTAAAGTTTAACTCTGGTGTCCGGCATGAGTTTTGGCTGATTCTCCTTGCGCTTCCTCTCCCCCAACACCCCTTTTCATGCCGCCACCTTTCTTCTCCTCCCACTCAAGATGGAAACTAGTGTGTACGTGAGTCTGTTTCAGCTGCCGCGACAGGATCTATCAGTTGCTTACTGTAAGCATCTGGCGAACAATGTCGAGCGCAAAGTGTACGAAGAGTTTGTGAATGCGCGCAACGAGATCGCGCTAGACATCGGTTTCGTTTGTCCGAATATTCCCAAGCAGATGGTTCGTTTGTTGTGCTTTCTTTTATCGCCCGCTCCATTTGGATGTATTTAAAAATTTGAATAGCATAAGCGAATGGGAAAAATATAGGTATTACATCTTTTCTTCAATGAGAGGAAGTTGTAAAATTGAATTTTTGCCTTCCATATCGGCCAAACGCCCTAATCTTCCGATATGGCTTCTATTTGTGGAAGTAGTGGTTAGATTAGATTCAGCAGAAATGAGTATTTCTGAACGAAATGTGAAGCTGTTAGGGGAGCTCATGACATTTCTGTACGCTCCAGTAAGTACATAGGGCAAACTTCGCTTAATTTTTCATCAATTGAAAGGGAGAACCGGTGTAGTGTTTTTCGTAAGTAGGCCGGCACACTTTTTTTTGTCATATGGAGTGGCGTTTGTTGGTTTTCTCGATATTGCTCATAAAACATTCTTCAGTCCCAATCCAGGTAGACATACGCTCTTTTCATATCACAAATCGACATCTCGCATTTTGATAAATTTGGCCTGTTGATATTTCTGGCTCAAAATACTTGACCATGGCACGATGCCGAAGGCGGTTTATACTGAAGTGGCCCTTGAAAGAGAGCAAAAAGTAACCAGTAAACATGTGATCTAATAAAGCCACTGGAAATTCCACTTTTTAAAACGATTTGCTCTTAGAATTTTCGGGATTTTCAATTCTTTTCCTCGTTTATTCTGCTAGAAAATCAAGAAATTTACGTATGGCTTTTTATCATTTGAAGATGGAAGGAGATTAAACATATATTGCTAGTATTTGTTCGCTTATAGTTAGGGTTTGTTTTTGGCGAGATATGCAACGAGTGTTTGCTTTCTTCTTGGGCTTTGCATGCCAATTCGGTTTGCGACGGCAATTCGTTAATTGCTAATGACGTGTTCAGTTTACGGCTCGGGTCTTTTGTTCGGGCGATCAACAAAATTGCGTCAAAATTCGATCTGGCTTTCATTAAGAAATGTCCTTATGATGTAAAAAAAAACCCTCAGCAGATATTTTTCAAACGCTGAATATTTTATTCCCCACGGGAAAGTCGAATTAGATTTTACTGTAATTTCTGAAATGAGGGATCAAAGATTTTCGATGAAGCATGTGTCGCCAACGAAGCAGACCACATTGATTGTACCGGGCTTGAACGTTTTATAATTTGTTTTCATTTTAGGAATGCAGGAAGTGCAACGGGATTCTCGAGAAGAACGAGATGGCGGTTATGGCGCCCAAGCTTGGCGAAAATTGTGGCTGGCATCCCGCCTGTTTCATATGCCACACTTGTGAACAGGTATGCTGCTAAGCTGGCAAACAAATGCACTTCTTTCCGGCATAATGTGCTCGACGATGTCAGTGAAAAGCAGCGAGGATAATAGTGACACGTGGTGCGGGGAGGCGAGAGGGGAGAGGGGTAAAATAGTTTGCTGTCATGATAATGGTTCGTTTGGAGTGAATGTCATTCGCAACTGCTTTGATTTTGGCATGGCTAGTTGTTGCACCTTCGATTTACTAAGTTTGAACAGTGAACACGAAACTTATTTTGAGAAACTGATGATGATGACCGGTACTTGTGCGTTATACATCGTTTGACCTCTCCATCACTCCCTCTGTCACATGTTGTTTCAGTGATCTCATCGTGAATACTACATTGTGAGCGCAACCTTCCATTCCTCATTGTAGAAGTTTATGAATCTGTAAAAGAGCAGCCAAGTTTTTACGAACTAATCGCTTCAATATAGTGGCCGGATTAGGTGCTATCTCCAAACTGTAGCGCTTGCAGTTATTGCCAAGTTGTATTGTAGTGGAGAAATGGAAAAGGGCAATTCTAAAATAACCGTTTTGGACGTGGATGTTTCATGCTGGCCCACGAGTGCAGTCGTGCAGCTCGTTGTTTGAAATTTTTACGATTGCTCATCTTCATTTATCCGTCTTATCTATCAGGTTGCTGTGATTTTTTGATTTTGTTTTCGTTCAGTTTTTCATTCTCTCCTCTCTTCGAATACATGGCAACCGACAGATATCTTTTTTGTTCTACGTCACCTCAAGGCTGCCCTGAGAAATGGGACTTCATGTTTGATTAGAAAGTAAGTGAAGGATTGCAGCTTTTAATCGACCTTACATACTGTGTAAGAGATGGTCTGATATACTGCGAAAGACACTACGCTGAACTGCACAAGCCGAGATGCAACGCGTGTGATGAGGTGAGTCTTTACATTCATTTGCAGATAGAATAACAACCCGACGACCTTTCTGCACACTAACTTATTCGCGTTTTCTGCAGGTGAGAATGTTCGGCTTGCGTAGTGCCGAAAGGGAAAAGGGTTACACATCCGAAGGCATCACTTGGTGACTAACCCAAACATTTTAAAATCACTGAGAAAAATAGAACAAATTTTGCTAATAAAGATATAATTCCGAAAATTGGAAATTATTGCGAATAATTGATAAAAATTGCGCTAGTAAAGATATCACTCCGTGTAGGTAATGTATGCTTCGCCTGGTCAGATCCACAGGAGAGGCGGGAATAGGTGCTAGTTTCGAAATCTTATCCCCTTCGTTAAACCTGTAGGTGTCAATGCAAGCATCGTCATCCGCTTTTCATATTTCATTTCTTTGTCGATGAGCGAAGAGAAGGTGCGTTCGTCTGCGCGCTTGCTTATCAGCGTTCCATTGTGGCTACAGTGATATAAAATGAGCGAACGTCTCAGTAGTGTCGGAAGTTTTTCATCAAATGTAACTTCGCTAGTGCCATTCACACAATAATGTTTCGCTTATTTGTGGTGCGCGTGCAACCATTCATGTTTGTGGTGTTCATTCTCAGTGCCAGGATGTGTGTTGATAGAAGTTTTGTTGACTATGCCTGATTATTTCTCTCAGTGAGGCTTGGTGTGATCTGAACGCCGTGCAGTAAAAGTCGGTGAGATTTAACGAAGCATGCGCGTAATGAGATGACATATTCTTCTCGATCCTTTCCAGACGGATTGTGTATTTGCACCAGCTTTTGAGAATTAGTAACGGTAAAAATAACGACCATAGTTAGTAAACAAGTATCAGAATTTAGAACAGTTCGATGAACCGCTGGAGACCATTGCGGGGATGTTGTAAGCATTTGGATCGTCAGTATCGTGGTTGTAAAAGAGCGATTCTGCACGTTTGCAGCATTTTAACAAATACCTCATTTTAGGAGTTACGCTTAAGCTATCTAATTGTGCTGATATTTTTTTTGCCTATATTCCTGCTGTTCTTCGAGCTGGATTCAGTAGGCAGTGCTGGCTAAACAAAAAAGCAGCATCCTGTAGAGTGAACGGCACTCCAGTAGAGCATCATGGAGGTACCGCACATTCTTATGTACATTTTAATCTGTTTTGTTTCGAAGGGGAGAGATTTTATAGAACCATTCCATTTTAGAATCGCAAAATAGATTTACGAAAGATTCGTATACTGAACTTCAAAAAACGGCGTTTTCAATCGACGAACATGTTGGGTCGTCCCCGGAACTGCTTTTTTTTTTCGTTCGGCATAGTTCCTGGAGGGTTCTTTTTTTTCGTCGGAGCTTTTATTTCTGTTGATTTTAATCTTTTTTGTTTCGAAGGGGAGAGATTTTATAGAACCATTCCATTTTAGAATCGCAAAATAGATTTACGAAAGATTCGTATACTGAACTTCAAAAAACGGCGTTTTCAATCGACGAACATGTTGGGTCGTCCCCGGAACTGCTTTTTTTTTCGTTCGGCATAGTTCCTGGAGGGTTCTTTTTTTTCGTCGGAGCCTTTATTTCTGTTGAAATGGAGTCCTCTGTTTTTTTTTCGCTGTATTTTCAGCTGTGTGGTTGCTTACAGTTGAAACTGTGGTCTTCTTTCTTTGAGCATAGGCTTCCTGAACAGAAGCCGCTGGGAATAAGGCGACGCTGCTGGGCATCGTGAAGAATGGAATCTCCGCTAGCAGAGGCCGGCCCTCATGAGTGAAAGTTTTAATGCCTTCATTCACGTGCAACGCATGAAGGATGTCGCCACTAGTTTACACAGATTTGTTAGGCAAAACAGAAAATCGTTTGAAGACGGGTAAATTTTGATAAGCGCATTTGTTTTCTCTGAGCTGCGAACATGAAAGTCCACTTTTCTATCCGCATAAGGTAACTCCTTTGAGTACCTCAATAAAAGGGCTTATAATTAGTGATATACGATGCCTCTTGTTTTCCATCATCTGAGAAGGTATTATAGTTGCTATGCAGTAAAAGTGACGGCAAGTTTGAAAAGTTGAAAGAAAAGTTCGATTTCATCAGCTTTATTTGAATGTGAACATGTTTTTTGTTTGCTAAGTTGTGGAATTCATTACAAGTTTATTTGTTTTGGTCTTCTCAAGACTAGAAGCATCATGCCGAATGCGCCATTTAGGCAAAGCCATCAGCAGTATGTGTGGACGGCCCATTTCACTGGAAGTTGATAGGCCAAACATCGTGCTTTTTACCATTTAATAGTTGTCTTCACTGGTCATCATATTGACCACATTAAATGTGTTCCAGAAGGACTAGCTCGATGTGTGCGCTAGACAAGGTGCATTCCAGGCAAAACGTGCTGAAAGCGTTGCTATCGAAAAACGTCAAAATTGTCGCGACTTTTGCCATCATCTGACATCTTGACCGCATTCTGTGATTTTCATTTATTTTCGGCAGCTGCTGCTCTTTTTCACTTTTTGAATGAGAATAATGCTTTTTATTTGTTTATCTTAAGAATGAGGGGTGTGAGATGCCTGTAAATCATAGAAAAAAATGATTTTAGCAAATATGATTGAATTGTTTATGACTTTCCTCTTTCTAGGCTTTATTATCTTCTGTTTTCGCCTTCCCACCGTCATAAATGTTTTCAATTATGGGAGGGCGTTTAGCAAAACTGTATCCGTTCATATTTAACGATAAACTGAAATCGTTCGCCGTTGAGCAGCAGCCATATTGTACTTTCCCTGTCTTCCTTCTCCGCTCGTTATTCATCTGTGCGTACACCTCTGCTCGTTCTGTCGCGTTCCATCAAGGATCGCATCCTCGCTCCTCTCCTGCACGACCACACTCATGCAAGCGTTTCATCTTTTGCGGCGTGTATTTGTTTTTTTTTTCGCTCACATGCTGACGGGATTGATTGCTTGCTTAATTTAAAAGATGTGTCCCGAAGCAGTCTGCAAGTCGATTTGGGCATTTGCTTTGGTTGGCCTCCAGTTGAAGTGGTTCCATTTTGTTCGCGCATTGAGTGCTGTCTAAGTGTGATACAATCAGTTGCGGACGGGTGCGTAATTTGCGTTCGATTTTTGCGCGTTTTCTCTTCCCCGAGCCTCAAATTGAGCGGTCGTCGCGGGCAAATTGCACGCCTCATTCTCCAGTTCGCTTTTTGTTTTCATTTTCGATGTCAGTTCGATCAGCTTCTCGCATTCGCATTTTTTCTTTCCTCTTTGAGTATTGGTCTACTAGGGTGATGGAGCGGAAGGAGAAGGGAAAGGAAGGGCTTTGGTTCATTTCTAATATTTCTTCCAATAAATGGCGCTCACTTCATCCCATTTAACGTATTTGAGGATCCTATTTAAACTGGCATTGATTTGGAACGGAAATTGAATTTTTCTTTCTGCATTTTTTAAATTTTTTAATCCAATATTTTGCTTAAATTGTGCTCTAAATTTGCACCTCGTGTGCGGGCTGAGGGAACATCTTTCAATTCGATAATTCAGCTTGCACATCCAACTTTTTTCTTGTCGTACGCTCTATTATACTGTTATCAAAATGTTTTTTTTCCAGTCTACATGTGTGTTGTAGCAGTCTATCTGGTCAAGAAACCCGTAGTTTTCGCTAAAGAATGTTTGTGTTGATTTTCTCCACCATTTTAAACCGTTTCGATTTTATGTCATTTGCTAAGATGAGAGGTGTCAACTCTTCATCTCAGTTCGTTCTCTCTCTCCCGTCTTTCCCTCCTCCCCCTTTCCTCCCTCTCCCCTCGGCACATCTTTACAGAAACTGTCAAAGACGTATGAAAAAGAAATTTTAGTTGAGAATACGCACAAACAGGGAGAAAGATTACGGTGGAAAGTCTCCAAAGCAACTCTCAAAAATATATTTATTCCTTCGTTCGACATGCTGCCATTTTTGAATTTTTGAAGTCTCGCTGTGCTCAAACGGAAATGCTTTGCGCGGGTTCCCTGGTATTGAAGGACAGTACTTCGACTATGTGCATAACGGGTGAAAAGGCGGCAACTGGTAAATGAGAAATGGTTCGTGATGGAAAGATGGAGGGTTGGAGTTCTGGACGACGGCTTGGCTTCCATGTCTCCTTCTGCAGCGCGGTATTTTTGATTGGATTACCTCATTTTAGAGATGAGGGAATTTTTTTTTCTGAAGCTGGAAGCAATGAACAGTTTATATCGGAGATCGCCAACAAAACAGTTCCCAACGACGTTTTCTTTGTGTTGTTTTCATAGACCTTTTATGCGCTTCTCTCCGCAGCGAAAACGCTTCACGGGACTGCCGTGCCCATGCATTGTGTGTATGTGTATGTTGGTTGGTTTATGCCGGTTGTTTCAATTCAGCTATTGCGATGTAATTTGGCAAGTAAGACAACGTGAGGGTTATGAACAAAAATTTGGATTATGATTTGCGCATCTGTATTTAAGTTATAGCGCAAAAATATAACTAGCAGCGAAGGGAGTTCGGGGGAATAAATTGCCTTCAGATCCTTTCTATATGATCGGAATTTGACCTTATCCTAAGGAATGTTTTCAGACTATGGCGTGCATGCGACAGCTCATATTTTGAATTTCTGAATGAGAAATGAGAAGTCTCGAGAAAACGACCACGAAAAGTTGTGAAAATGGACACCAACAGTGACAGCTATCCTGCCTAGGCTATCATGAACAGATCGCTCGACTATCATTATTTCCCAGTGATTGTGAAAACACCTGTTTGAGGAAGAAAGGGAAGGGAAGGGAAAGGTGATTTTAGATGGACGACCTCGTTTTCGAAGGTGAAAGGGATTGTTGACATTTGATTTGGCAGATCACCAAGTGCGATGAGAGCGCCTGTGATAATTTGTATAAAACGTGTGCACTCATCTGGCCTAGCTTCGTTCAACAGTGTGCAGTTGTTTGTGAGAGGGAGACGGAACTATGCCGTTGGCGGGTGTAGCAGCGATATGGAAAAGCACTGTAAATATGGTGGTGCAATTGAAGCTGATGCGATAGGCCTACCAAGCTACGTTACATGGTTGTTTCATCACTTTCATCTCATTAATCCTTTTTGCACTTTTTGAGAGATGAGATGGAGTTGAAAGGAGCGATTAAGGATTGAAAACGATTTTTGCGACACTTGCGCGAAATGATGGTAAGGGCGAATGGCGACGAGATTGCGGCAAAAGCGCAGTGGTGCATTTGAACATGCGCAGCAAACTGGCGAACTTTTAGTGGGCATTCCGCATTCACATGGGAATTGTGCATCCAGATACGCGCATACCAAATGCGGCACCATGGGCTTATGCGGTGTTTGTATGCATCCATCGTTAGCAGCCTCCTGCTGCATGAATCGCTTTTCCTGTTCCCGCGTCGATCACCATCCAACTTTTCGCGCACATCATTCGCACTTGCTTTGTCATCATTTGCGTTAGACAGTTGCTGACTAAATATTGGTGGTGGATCGCAGACAGCTAAAGCTGTACATACCAGTTCGAACCACCCACTTTGCTGAGCGTTGTTAAGAGATAATGAGACATCTGTGTTGTGCTCTTCTTGAATCGGCCACTTAAGTCAGTGGTTATTGGGTTATTGAGGAGTCGCGTACGTGGAACATAATATATGCAGGGCCTTTCTTGATGAAATTTTTAACTTTAGTAGAATTTCAGCCTAAGTGCTTCACAGTTAATGAACGTAGACCACTTTTTGCTTTTGGTGGCTGCTTTCCTCTTCGTATATGCGCCACAATGTGCTTTTTGTGGAAATACTTTTTAAAAGTGAATGCAGGAAATGGTAAACGATTTGCCACATAACTTTCGACAAGTGTCGTTATATGCTGTGGGAATGCAAAAGTAGTTTTTACGCTCGGAGTATATGACGCTTATCCCCTTGAGATGTTGCAACTTTTTCTCCCTTTAAGTGATTTGCAGAAGCGCCACATCTAGGGAGGCACACCAGACTGTCCTTGATCAAGGCTAAAAACAATTTTGAGTCATGAAGAGGGTCTGCTGGTGACGGTTTTAGAAGAACGCTGTAAATAAATCAAATACTTGAGAGCAGTAGTGAACTCGTTAATTTCAGCGGTTAATGTTATCGCAGTAATGCGACCAGAATTACGAGAGCTGATTGCATAGTGCTGCACTTAGTAAGCATCCTCTGCGTCTGTTTTACCTACAGAACGATCTTTTATACACCCCTTCTTTCCTTGGCACGTGGTTTACCTTTCTTATGCCGTAGGCCCCACCACACATTCGATTCCAACATTCGATTTGGTCAACAGAAGGTGATCACATACGCAATGTGCAACTGAGGGTGACAGGGCCTAAGCCTTAAGGTTTGCCGTTTCAGCCGTTTCTTTTTACCATATTCGAGCCTGTTTCACTATACTTCGAGTTGCGCTTGAATGGCGATCGTTCCGAAGGCATGACGTGCAGTAGCTTTGCGTAAGCGGCGTTTGTATTCGAAAGCCTCTTTGTTTACCGTGCGTTTACAAAATGCGCATACCATGCCAGCTGTTTTGGCTCGTTTGCTTATTTGTTTTCTAAATATTCTCCGTTTAGATATCCGAATTCAGGCTTATTGTTCAGTCAACTAGTTGTACGAAGAATATCGACAGTAGGGAAGCTACAGTTTAGTCAGCGTTTGGCCTGAGCCTTCGGTGCAAATAATGATCCCTACCATTGATGCCAGTTGAGGCAGTTTACATATTGTGTAGCAGAATTTCAGAAGAAGCACGCAAACTGGAAAGAAGGGAGTGGGAAGAAAATGCGTGGTTTCAACAGAGATTAGTTCACCAAACAGCATTTGACATAATGAAATGGACATGTCCCAACGTTGAAATCTTACATGAAGGAGTTAACACGTATGGCTCCAGTTCCCTCCGCTAAAACCACTTCGATCGTGCTCGCACTCGCGCATTCTTGACTAGCTTCGTGTTTTTAATTACTTATCCACGGGTGGACATTGTTCTCTGCAGTAATAGTTTGTTTTTCGAGTTAAATCGCTCGCTTAGAGAGACGCGTTGCCCAGTTACTTGTTGTGTGCTAGGATTCTTATTCTCTCCAGTGCTAATGCGAGGTATTGCAACGACCAAAGACAACGACGTCAAAATTTTCAGTGCAAGAACGATGAAGATTCGCAGAAGGGGTGGGGGGGGGGGGGTATCGTGGAAAAAATGATGGTTGAAAATGTAGATGTTTTATATGCGTGCAAATCCTCTACCCTTTATTTGGATCACAGTAATTTGTAACGCTTCCGTTCTTTTATCAGCCTTGCACCCAAACCCTTTTGACGTGCACCCGCCTTCAGCTGTGGATCATTTCGCACACAGTCGCCATTCAGCATTCTGAAACGGTGCAGTGGGTGTGCGATCATGCGTCTGTGGCCGCGAAGTATGATTGCAAAGAACCAATCAGCAGGTGCGTTTTATCGTGCCCGTATGCTCTGCATGCATTCTGAAACCATGTGCTCGTTGCAGTTCAGCTCAACTCGATATACCACTCATCAACTCTAATCTCTCTTCACGCAGTCATGATATTACAGCCACACGTTTTAAGCCGTATGGACATTTCGCAACGTATGTTGTTAAAAGCACAGTCCAAAATTTTGTCGACTGACGAGCGCAACCGGCCACGTGGAATAAATAAAGGTTGAAATGGCAAAAAGATGATATATGTGAATGATATGCAGGACACTGCTCGTAAAAAGGAGATTGGTGGCCCAGTGGGCTGGATGGATGGAACTTCTGCTTGAGCTAAATACGATTCGGGAATGCTCATCGGAAAGATGTTGGAGATATGTGGCGACGTAGTTGGACCAACGAATGAATGGCCAGCTGGTTGAGGCTGCGTTTGAGCCAATTCGATTTGGTGCCAAATGCGAATGTTGGGGTGTAATGTGCGGCGGTGTATTCAGCCCTTCAGCTTTCACTGCTTGTTGCTTTTTGCACAACAAAAAAGGCGCATCTTGAATGCGTGTTGAATAGCGAACCGGCGCGTGCACGCAGCTGCGCCGCCGCTCCGGATAGAGATGGATTGTCGACCAGTCGTTAGCTGCTACTGGTTGATGTCTGCTGTTGCTTATTCTGCTGCCGTTGGGCGCAGATCGTGTGCTGGTGCCGTTCGGCGAGGATGGCGGCCGACCCATACCCACGCACCGATGATGCCCACACACAGGCGCAGTAGGGTTTCCTTGTTGCGACTACGATACGACTAGTCCTGCAAGCTCTAACAGCTGATTAGTTCGCCTGGGCGCTCCATCACTGCACTTTACATTCGTTACATCTTCACTCGCAAGTCAGTGTAAGCCGCATCTCAGTCGACTTCTGTGAAACAAAGCCGACGGCATTTAGCTGCACGCAAACTTTCAACACCTGTTCCACGAATGCTGTACTTCGCACAAGTTATTTTGCCGTCTCTTGCTGGAATTTTGGGACTACGTTCTCATGAGTTTTGGAACGTAAAATTCGAGGGGAACGTCTCTTCCTCTACTTGCTCCTCCTCCTCCTTCCACTTTTTTCCGCTGCACCCATCTTTGGTTGCAAACTAGTCATTCATTAAACCATTTATTCCATCCCGAAATATATATGGTGGTGCCTCGTGTAATACCGAATGCTTCTCGATTATATTGCTATGTCTTTTGGCGTCTGTGTTCCCCTTGATCGTAAACTTAAAACGTCTGCATTATAGATGCAGCCTTGCCTCGATTTCGAAATGAAGCAGAGAATTAGAAAACTTTTACGTTTACATTTGTCACTGCTTTCCCTTCGTTGTAGTTGGCTTTCTATTTTAGTGTCCATAGAGCTGTCTTTAGCGCTGCTTTCGTGTCGGAAAGGTGCTACGACTTTCTTCATGAAATGAACGAAAAGAAAATGGTAGGTGAAGGGGTGTATAGATTATATGTCTGGTTTGCACTGTTTTAGCTATAACAGGCAGTGGATGCCATTTGAGGTTGACCATTTCTCAGTTTTGCGATTGCTGATGCATTCTTTATTGGTCTTTTATCGATCAAACAGATTTTATTGTTTTTGGCACTCTTCGCCATATTTCATTCATGAAGTTTAGTTTGTTGTGATGGTGTGTTGTACACTGAGACGAAGATGACATGTTTGTGTTACACTTTTTATGAATCGTTTGCAATGTATATATGTTAACTTTTTTGAGGGTTGCCGTCTAATTCATCTTTTCGTTCAGTCGTTTACGTTTGATAGCGAACGGTCACCACTTCATTCAGATCGTTCGTCGGCAAGTTTTCGAAGATTCACAGATATCAAAAGAGGTGTTTAGTTGAGCAATCGGGTGCCAAAACGTCAAAGAAGATTCTAATTCAAGATTTTTTTTTGTTCGCATCATGTTTTCCTCAGTATACTAATTCTCAATGTTCAGACCTGCTCTGTGAAAAAGGTCATTCAAAGTCCATTACTTTTATAAGAGTTCGAAATAGCATCTTCGGATTTTGAAGATAAGTCTAGGAATGAAGGAGAGAGGTGAGAATCCACATTCTGCAAGGTCACGAATAAATTAAAACGAACGTAATGTAGAGATAATTTGATTATGGGAACTGAGAACGTTTAACGGGAACCATGATGAATTGTATGGTAGTAAGTAAGTAGGCCAGATATGTCACCATTGGTTCATTTTATGAATTTTGATTTCTCAGTAAGCGAATTTAGGAGGCAGTTTCCATTCCGTCAACGCCATGTGAACTTTTCAGACGTAGCATGTGCTGCAATCAGCGGCGCGTTCATTTACGGCGCGATGTCCAGCTGTTCTCTGTGATACCTTTTCCACTATTTGTGTTACATTTTTTTGTTCTTCGTTTAGTCGCTAGCTGTTAATGTGAAAAATTACCATAGCGAACAATACCATGAGCAGTACAATTTCAACGTTTTTTCTAATTCGTTTTCGCTGAGCTCGTTCTAAGCATGATACCATGACTGTCTGTATCTGTGTGTTTATTCGCATGAATTTCTCCATTACTGTTGTCTGTCCAAGAGAGCATATTGAATCTGGAGTGTGATGAAGAAATCCCTTTCTTACAAAGCGCATGGTAGTAGTATGTTGGGTTTTTTTTTTATTACGGGGGTTAAGGCGCTTTTAAGGAGTAGTCAAATTTCTTTTACGGAAACATTTGCCTAAGTTATTCGGCGGTATTCGTTGAAGACTCGTTGCAGCTTAGTGGAAACGTTTTCTCTTTGTTACGTTGTGTTCTGCTTAACTCTGCCGTCAACGTAAACGAACTGTAAAGTGCTCGTCAAGAAAAGATGAATTGCTTTTTATTTGCGAGCAGGACGCTGGAGGAATAAAACGAACATCTGTAGGCTTAGGTAGATGTTTATGATTCAATACCTCGGCTACAATGAGTGTGGAACCACTAAAAAACTATCAAAATTTCCATTTAATTAGTGCGCAGTAAACCCTCTTTGAATGCTCACGGCGACTGTTTTGTCAGTTGAAGCGACAGAATGTTCCATTCGTTTCAAATAAGAAATTTTATGAAATAGCTGGAAGCGATTGGTCACGAAAGTTGAGCAGTAAGGAGCGCATATGAATGCGTACCATTCAACTAAAAGTTGCGACCAGCGTCGCTGTTTCGATGGCACTGACCGCGAAATAGGGCATCTAAAAGGGAAGCATTAGCTCAAATTTGTTAATCTTCCCTTTCGTTCAGATCGTTTGCGCAGCTTTAAAGGGCTTTGTTTTTCAAAATTTTTCGATTTTACCTCTTGTCATTTCAATTCTGCGAAACCTTCAGCACCTGTTATAATCGGATACGTTTCTTCCGGAGTGTAAAAAAAAGATTTTCTATTTGCTTCGTGTTCTCTGTTAAAAAGAGACATAGTTTGCTTGCGACTCTTACTGAGAAGGCGCTGTTTTGTATTGGAGCAGTACTTATAATGACATAGAATGGGCGAGAATCGGAGTTGTGTTGAAACAGTTGAAGTTTTTTGGAAGGAAGAGGGGGGAGTGGGGTGGGATTCTGGGTTCGTTGTTGACGGTCGTCAGATTGCTATCTGAAGGTGGTCGCGTGTAGAGAAAAGGAAAGGGGAAAGCGGATGATGGGGCAGTGTGTCGAGCCAGGTGCGCTGATATGGAGAGGCACTCTGAGTATGATAAATAGCAACAAGCTACATCTCGAAAATTTTGTCATGCCACGATTTTTTTTGCAGATTGTTTGGATACAGTGAAAATAATTACGTCTATTACGAAATGTTACCGAAAACCTTTCCGTCAAACCTTCTCAGAACAAACACATACCAACCTCACTAACAAAGCGAGAAGATCTATAGTTTGTGAAGAACATCTTCTTCAGTCTGCTCATATGCAAGACCTTTTTGTTCGTTGTGGTTGTCTTTGATTTATAGTGCTTCGTTTTGAGCCACACGATAATAAAAAAAAAACAGCAACAACATTGGAAACGTTAAGTACTATTCACAAAAGATAAATGCAGTAAACTTATGATACTAAATGATAGTGGCGGTAGGATGACGCTGGGGTAAATCTACTGGCTGTGCTCTAGTCAGGTGCTCACGATTGCTAATGATGAGAAGGGCAGCGTCAGAGGAAAAAGTTGGAGCTGGGGTCAGTACGAGAGCATCAGCTCGAACGGTTTTTCCTATCCCAAAACGTTTTTCTTTTTTAAATTAGCAGTATTTTGGTTAAAATGAACGTAGGGAGAGGACATAGTCCGTCGTTTATATCTGCGAAATGTCGAAATCTTAACTGTTTTTAAAATGCGAATGAAGCCCAATTTTTCTTCGTATGCGTTTTTTGCCACTGCTGAGATTTTGTTCCCACTTGAAGATCAAATCTAATATGTCCTTGCAGAAATGCTGGTCGATATTAGTTATATCTGTTTTCTTTCCCTGTTATATGGCGTTGGGTGTCCTCGTCCTGTTTCAGCATCCATTATTCCAGTAATTGTAGCTGGAAGAAAATAATCCTCCTCAACGTTTCAACGGGTTCTTGAGAAGCCGTGTGACCAACAAAAAAGAATATATCCAGCTTGTTGCGCCGAAATTCCAACTTTTAAACCTGTAGCGTTATTCCACTACATGAGTTCTGTGGCCTTTGCTTCATTAACTCCTGCACTAAGCTCATGCTGGATTTTTCTCCGTCACATGCGGAGTGGTTACTTTATGGATCTGGAGCATGTATTGCAGCAGGTGCACTTGCTGTAGCTAACTTTTGATTTTTCGGTTTACGTGCTACAGCTTACTTGTTGGTAGTTTAAATCAAACTGCTTGCAAGTACAGTTTGCCTTTCTTTGGTTTGTCTGCGATGATTGCTTGTCAGCGTTGTAGTAGCGCATCCGCAAGCGTAGACGACATCCTTCCACTTCATCTGCTATGGACGGTGGAAGAGGAATACGCTGCAATTTGTGGGTGGAAGTGGAATGGTTCGCGTTTTCGATTATTTTGATGAATGTTTATGGGGATGTCTGAAAGAGAGGCTCGTCGGGTGTAGTAAAATTAGCATATGATGTTCGTTCATTAGTCACTTTTTCAATTAGCCGCTTCCTGTCATTGGTTTTTTGTTTTGAAAAGAACTTTGTTCTTTCTAAAAAGAATTTTTGCGGACGAGCAGCGTGTCGGCGGCTAAACTGCTTTGCAAATTTCTGTTATCTGCTTTAAAATGCCACGAGAAAAAATTGGCATCCTTTTTCGCTGTTATCTGCTTTAAAAGTCTTGCCACGTTTACCCCTTTTAGTCCAAATCGCTTCATTTATCAAAGTAGAAAATCGATGAAATAAATAGTGGGTGTTGGAGCTTTGCTGTATGCACGCTCATAGATATCGCTGTAAGCGTATTCGATTTCCACTATCGACAAGTATCGCCGCTTCGCTTGCATTGGCCAATCGCTCAAAGATAAGTAGGCTCTGTTGCACCTTTCATGCGACTGACAGACACTTTGCATACCAGCAGCTAATATTGTTGTGGTGTCGCTGATGGCAATTTGGCAGTTTTCCATGCACGATTACAGTCACACGAGTCTAACACAACTTCCTCCCCGCCCCTTCCCCCTCCCC
>JPKZ01001948.1:602680-617927 GCA_000803305.1 Toxocara canis
GAGACGCTATTCCGCACTCTTTCTCACATTTAACCTGTCCTGAATTAACTCCATCCCTTACCAGGGAGCTGGACACTACAGCCTCGAAGTTCGCGCATCTTTCGGCGACAAGCTGTGGCTGCATCTAATTTTGTGGCAACTAATTTTTTTGGCTAGTACTGTGAGAAGAAATGCTTTTATATTCTTGCATAGATTTGCACGAGCATTCCGAAATTGCAGGGCTTCGATGAGAGGGAAAGGGACGAACTGTTTTCCGTTATGGTTATTCGTTTGTTTGTCAAAGTAGCGCTTTCCGAGTGATATTCATCATTAGGGGACTCTCTCGGATCAAAACCAACAATAAACAGCGAGATTCTAAAACTGAGCGCGCATTAAAATTTTCGAAACGTGTTGATCGTTTTTTTCTCGTGATAAAATCAGTGTGAATTGTCATAGTTCGAACTTATTAATTGTAGACAGCGCATGATGGCGCGCGATTTTTGAACAGCTCTTCTCAGTAAGGGCACTTCCACGACTAGGTACACGCCTTAAAGTGCTCACCCGAGAAATGGGTGTTCGAAAGACTTTTTTTTTCGTGGTTGGTTGATTTACGGGCGAATAATCGTTTCATGTGATGGTGCCACGCTAGGCGGGTATCGATTGCTAAATTTGAGCAACAAGTTGCAAGACCGTCAGCAAGAAGCGGCTAAAAGGTCGCCAAAAAGCGCAGCATGCGAGCGCCACCACTCCATCAACACAGCAGATCCCGAGAATGGAAGCTCACGCACGCAACGAGGCGGATAAAGGTCGCTAACAAACCACTTGTCTAAGTATCCGCGTCGATTCGTTTTGCCAGCCCCGCATTTCCCATGGCTCGATCTGATCCGGCCTATACGAATAATACATGTTACTGAGGGATTATTTCTTCCGCAGCGTTTCTGACGGCACAGAGCCACCGTTCACAGATGAGCTTTGCATTCCATTCTCACCTCTTCCTAATCGAAGAGGGATGTTCAGAAGTCGCTGTCGGATATCGAGCTAAGGTCGCGGCTCTTCCAGAAATAAAATGGAAAATTTGTAAAAATGGGAATTGTCACAGCAACGTAACAGCACATGTTTGAGAACCATGAGTGCCGAGTTTGAAAATTTGAATAATTTTTAGTGTTTATTAGTAGCTGATGACGCTTACGAGTTGTTTTCCACTGTGTTGATTCACTTTCTTCGTCATTCGTCAACATTGGTGTTAGCTGCGCAACGGCTTTGTCACAGTTGCAGCACGTTGGTAGTAGAGAGAAGTGAGATGCTGCATCAGAGTGAGTTATGTTTGCTCGTCTCTTGTGACATTTTCTTTTTTGTTTTCTTGGTTGTTGGGGAGCCAAGTATCGAATACTCACAGGGGAGAGAGGGCTGGTGGTTTTGAAGGCATGCCAATTACGCATTAGTTCAGTCTTATAGGAACTTTATTGTCACATTATCCGGTAATTTTCAAATTTGACTGTAGAGGAGGTGTTAACATGAAGTGTGAAAGTGTATGGCGCCTAATGTCGTAAAGGCTGCTGTGAAGAGGAAACAGTATAGACGTTAATCATGTCGAGCACTAATCCAGAGAGCGTCGTCAGTGATAAGCCTAATGTCCATTTTGAAATGGGCGTAAGTCTCAGCTTTTTCTCTTCCCGTCGGACAAACGATGATCAGATTAGGCGACGAGATTCGGGCAGACTTCCGGTTGGTATTAAAAAGCATTATTATCAAAATGAAGCGCAAAAAGTCGGCAGTGAAAAGTATTTGTGAGTAAGTTGCGCTAAAACGTCTTAAATGAGGCAGCGCTTGCGGTATTGTCGGGCGGCGCCGGATTGCGTGCTGCCCTCGGGGAGTTGGCTGGTTGGCTCGACGGCCGATAAGTGGAGTGTGTTCGAATGGCGCAGAATCATTCAAATGAACATGCCCAGCAAACAGCTGCACTTCTCGCGCATTATCTCCATTTGCAACTACATTATCTCCGGTCATCTGACAGCTAACTGCGCCCGATTTCGCCTAAGTTCGGACCACCTCTCATCTAGGCCTACCGTTTTATTTAAACCTTTGCACAGTCTTAGCACACCTGCTGTTCGATTGCGTCTGATCCTGGACCATCTCCCATTTTGCTTACATATCGACCCAATTGTCTTGCTGCATCTGGTGTCCATCTTAACAAGCGTCCCTTCCATGCGTGGTTCTTTCTATTTGAAACTGCAGTTATGGAGTCACCATCTTAAAAGGTGCATGTTTTGATGTTGCTACGTTGTAATCCTCATTGAAAAATTGGCGAGTAGATCTCTTATTCCTTACTCATTTCATATTTTTTTGAGCCCTGTTCCTTCTTGCACCGATCTTCATGGTCCAAATTTTTTGAAAGCCCACACGCTTTCGCAGAAGTGCATGATTTATTTCATTTTATTATTTCTTGCAAGAGGAAAATTGCAAAAATCGCGTTTTGCTAAAAAAAAAGTTTCATGTATACATGGATTCGAGCTTGTTTATCCGCATGTTTGTTCGATAATTTCAATGACTTTGCGAACGGGGAGCTAGTGGTTATGAAAGATGACACAAATGAACGAACGATCTGTGGCGTCAGAAGCGAACAGATTTCGATACGATACTTCAAATCTTACATCTTTTGGGACTTTATAAATAGTTGCTAGCAACTGAACGAAAGTTTTCCTCAGTTGGTTCGCTTCCTAAAAATAAATTCTTTTGATGCGCTGCATTGTTTTACAGAATTCACTAAATCTGCTCTAAAACTGGAACCCATATTTTTTGGATATCGGAATTGTTGCTTAAGTGAGTTATCAGCGAAGCCTAATGTGACGTAGGTGTAGTGTTTTCTAGAATTAGCTTTTTTTTGGCCATCTTTGATTTCTTTCCAAAGTCTTAAGTTCATATTATTAATTTGGTTCATATTAAGTTCATAGCCTTAAGTTATCATGATTTTTTAAATTTATTACTCTGTTTTACGGGAGTATAGATTAAGGGTGACCTCTGAAATCCTCAAATTGATTACACATCTGACTTTTGAAAACATTACTGCGAAATTCCTCCCTCATGTGCCGTGGGGTTAACATGGTGAATATGTCACACATTGTTGGAAAGGAAGAAAAAATAAATTAAGGAAAATACTGCCAAGACCGGATGCAAGTTATAGATGCAGTTAAAGTTTGGACTCTTCTGAGAAACGCCACCAAAATTTGGAAGAACCAAAACTCGTCGAGTTATGATTTCGCGAACGATATATAGATACTTCTAATGTGGATTTTATATTGTGAAGTTCCGACAACATTCTTAAAGTAGATATGAACGCAGCACAGGCAAAGAGACCATCGAAAATAGATACAGCATATAAACATTACTGAGTCTTAATCGAAACATGGAATTCGCAACAAGAAAACGCGCGTCTTTTTCTCGTTTCTAAGCAAATATCCAATAAATTGTCTTAAATTGTAATGGCTTAAAACCAAGGCGAGATGGTCTGACTTGCACAAAACTCCCGATGAGGTAAAACAAGCACTTACAGACCAAGAACAATGATAATGATGCTCTTGCACAGTCTCACAAGGCATTCGATAGATAGATGACAACAATCTATGCAGATTGCAGGTTACTTCTCTGAAAATCCCAAATTGGCGATTTACATGAGAGAAGGAAGAGATAGGGGGAGGGGGGAGGTGGGGTGGAAGAGAGAGGAAGAATGGCTGTTAATATGTTGCTACATAGCATTTAGCACTTATCTGTACTTGTGCTTCTGGAAAGTTGGTTGTTTTATAGTGTTCCATTACAACTGAGCTATTACATTGTTTTCATTGTTCGCTCACAAGCGCTATTCCCTCCTAGTCTAAATATGTCTGTCATAACTGGGTACTTGTTTTGAAGTGTAGCATATTGGCATTAAGACAAACTGTATGCTTTACGATGATTTCAGAGCATAGCGGGCATCGGCGCAGCCGAACGGTCGATAAGTGCGGTCTTTACTGTTGATTTCCACTGTTGTTCCTTTTCCCTCATTTAGTGATGAGCGCTTTGGTCGTAAAATTATGACAACGCCAAGAATTTCTTCGCTTTCGTTGATAGATGGACCAACCGAGTTCTTTTTCTCCGGTTCTCATTTTTAATTTATTTATTCTCACATTATCTCATCTTATTAGCGATACATGGGCAACAGTTGAAGTCGATGTTGCAAGGCTGAGGAACAGTTTAGTAAAAAATTACCCCTCAAGCGACGTTGCTGACGCTAAGTAACTTCTTCTTTTTAAAACGCTGTACTTTTAAGCGACGAATAATCATCAAAACAGCTTGCTTCAGCTATTTATCCTTTTCAACTAAACCTTTCAAAAATTATAAAACGCTTATGCTTAAAATATTGGTTAACCCGCTAGCTAGAATGATTGTCGTTCGAAAGGCCGAATATCTCCCGGCTTGTTTGGTTCATATTGCCGCAGGTGTCGCGTTGACGAGGCGTTCGTCATTGGTCGCTGACGAGAGCAAACTTTTGGTGTTGCGCATCGCGCGGCGCTGCGGCGCTGCTTCCGTATGTGGTGGTTATTTTGTTCATTAGCCAGTCCATCGGTTATATTTTGTGGTGTGTTGCAGTCGTCAGTTGTCTAAGACGAGTTTCTCTCACTCTTTTGCTCAAAAATTTTCTCTTTTTTTTTCTAGCGAATGCATGTTGCGTTGACGATGGCGTCCAAAATCTTGCGATACTCCCAAGAATCGATTTGATTTGCCACCAGGTGTTAAGCATATTTGCTAATATTTACTTAGATCAGCTATGGCAAACCCGCTGGCTGGGCGTTTGTATGGTCGCCAAGGTGGGCTGAATCGTGCGGATAATTTCATGTAAGTTTAATATGCCCTTGAAATAAGCAATTTTCAAAGGCCCAAAAATATGTTGGGACCTAAATTTTAACCGTTGATCAGTTCGCATTGTACATTCTTCGTTTTTGGATAATGCCTAAAGTTTACGATTACGCTGTTTGTTTCAATACGTGTTTTGAAATCAACTTTGAACCATCTCTCAGAAACTAGAGCGCAAACATAGTTTCAATTTTTTTTTCATTCAGCACGATTAGTCATGGAACGTTTGAACTGCTACGTTGTAATTTAGGCCAACTAAAGCATTCGTCTTTGTGAGTCCGTTATGAGAGTCCAATTTGTATGTGGCATTCATCTTGGACATTGCGCATTATCCTAGAAACTTCACTTTTAGTTCGTGATGATTAAGTGATACTCCGGTTGCTCAGCTAAGTATTCTAAAATGAATGTTGTTTTGCAGTCCTGTGGAACACGGATCGATGCTACCTGAAATTTAGCCATATATTCATTTTTCCGTTCTCATACGCCCTGCCATTGCACTTGTCTTCCGTTTATGACCAAGTCATTAAAAATCATAGATTTTTCGCGCTACAATTCCACGAGTGGTGCATAGATATGTAGATATGCCGGCGCCTGCTTTGCTCTGAAATCATCGTAAAGCATACAGTTTGTCTTAATGCCAATATGCTACACTTCAAAACAAGTACCCAGTTATGACAGACATATTTAGACTAGGAGGGAATAGCGCTTGTGAGCGAACAATGAAAACAATGTAATAGCTCAGTTGTAATGGAACACTATAAAACAACCAACTTTCCAGAAGCACAAGTACAGATAAGTGCTAAATGCTATGTAGCAACATATTAACAGCCATTCTTCCTCTCTCTTCCACCCCACCTCCCCCCTCCCCCTATCTCTTCCTTCTCTCATGTAAATCGCCAATTTGGGATTTTCAGAGAAGTAACCTGCAATCTGCATAGATTGTTGTCATCTATCTATCGAATGCCTTGTGAGCTTGCGATACTCCCAAGAATCGATTTGATTTGCCACCAGGTGTTAAGCATATTTGCTAATATTTACTTAGATCAGCTATGGCAAACCCGCTGGCTGGGCGTTTGTATGGTCGCCAAGGTGGGCTGAATCGTGCGGATAATTTCATGTAAGTTTAATATGCCCTTGAAATAAGCAATTTTCAAAGGCCCAAAAATATGTTGGGACCTAAATTTTAACCGTTGATCAGTTCGCATTGTACATTCTTCGTTTTTGGATAATGCCTAAAGTTTACGATTACGCTGTTTGTTTCAATACGTGTTTTGAAATCAACTTTGAACCATCTCTCAGAAACTAGAGCGCAAACATAGTTTCAATTTTTTTTTCATTCAGCACGATTAGTCATGGAACGTTTGAACTGCTACGTTGTAATTTAGGCCAACTAAAGCATTCGTCTTTGTGAGTCCGTTATGAGAGTCCAATTTGTATGTGGCATTCATCTTGGACATTGCGCATTATCCTAGAAACTTCACTTTTAGTTCGTGATGATTAAGTGATACTCCGGTTGCTCAGCTAAGTATTCTAAAATGAATGTTGTTTTGCAGTCCTGTGGAACATGGATCGACGCTACCTGAAATTTAGCCATATATTCATTTTTCCGTTCTCATACGCCCTGCCATTGCACTTGTCTTCCGTTTATGACCAAGTCATTAAAAATCATAGATTTTTCGCGCTACAATTCCACGAGTGGTGCATAGATATGTAGATATGCCGGCGCCTGCTTTGCTCTGAAATCATCGTAAAGCATACAGTTTGTCTTAATGCCAATATGCTACACTTCAAAACAAGTACCCAGTTTTTTGGTCCATAGCCCACTGCACAAGGCGAAGCGCTATGTTACATCCAAAAGTAAATAGTCAGCAGCTCATCAGCAAAGCAAAACTGATGCCTGGTTGGTCGAGTTGACATTTGCTTGTTGGAGGGGTTTAAAACTTATCGTGGGGCGATTAAATAAACAGTGAGTGATTAAATAAATTAAATAAACATGTGTACATGTGAATGAGAGAATAGAACGTGCTGAATTGATCTATTGTAGCAAAATGTCGCCAAAGATTGGCAAACTGCAGCGTAAAAACTTTCACAGCATAACACAACCACACTGTCATCATGCAACGAAATAGTCTCATTGTCTTAGTCATCCCTGTTTGAAGATTTCAGAAATCACAAGACCGATTGAAAATTTCCCCATTTCGCTCCTTAGCCTCCTCTTTAGCCAGAATTCTACATGCGGTTTTGCCCAAGAATGGCGAACCAGCGATGAGCGGAAATGGTCGGTAAAAAACTAAATTGCAGCTCATCTTCGCCGGTGAGTACACAAAGGCGATGAACAAGGACTGGCACAGCGACCATTTCTGCTGCTGGCAATGCGATGGTACACTCACCGGGCAACGCTACATCCTGAGGGATGAGCATCCCTATTGCATCAAGTGCTATGAGGACGTGTTCGCCAACACTTGTGACGAGTGCGCGAAACCGATCGGCATCGATTCCAAGGTAGTACCTTCGTCCTTTCTTCTCCCCATATCCGTTCAGCCAACTAAATTATTGTTTACCACTATTTTTCGTCATGAGAAGTGCGCACTTTCAGAAAGCTCCATCTGAGAACTCATTATCCTCACGTTATTCTCACTTTTCCTGTCTGTGAGTGCCACAGAAATCAGGTTGCTGGGTGAGATATGTTTAACTCTCACCTTAATAACAACCTGCTTCGATTCGTACTAAACTTATGATATCTATGTTATGTGATATAAACGTATGATATTTGCTATCCAGCTGCCTTCTGTAGCAACCACCTCAGCATCTGTACTTCAAAACTTTTGCACTGCGCCATGTGTATTGCCATGAGGGAAACTTATTAGCCGCCGACTTTAAAAATTACCACTGTCTCAGTCGATGTTGTTGAGAGCATGGCGCGCAGCTCCTTCATTTTATGTGTTTCACCTTTGAGTTATGCCGTGCCTTAACTTTTTTTGCTTTCAGTATCACCTCCAATGGAATCTCTTTCCCGTTTGAACTTTTATGCGAAAAAAAATGTCAGGCCTTGCCGTTTTAATAAATGCATTTCTTTGTTGTTTAGTATAAACGATTGCGCATAAAACTACCTCTCATACCAAATCAGCAGAGGATTGAACGCGCACGAGACCATCTCGAAAATTTCGATAGTATTTGCGCCTAACTCGAAAGTCAGAATCACTCGTTTTCTGCAGGTTTACGCACAGAATTGCATATTTTATTTTTGCTGGTTGGGAAATGTGCTTTTTTCTCGCACGTATTCGTTCGTTTCATTTCATAGAGACACTGATGTTCAACTCGTATAAAAAGTAGTTTGAGGACGTTGTCACTTTGTTGCTGTTTATTTCATATCCTACCACTTCTGAAATCTGTACCCGTTTGTCGGTCTTATTTGAATAGTGTCTACTCCTTCGACCTTCGCGTCCTTTACGGCATACTTTCCCACTCCCCATCCCTGTAACTGTATTTGCCATATATGTCCGTTTTTTTTTCTTTTTTTGCAAGCGGAGGATGAAAAAGAATTGATTTTAATAAAACCAACCCGGTAATGCTTGCCGAACATCACGCAACCGGTCGATCGTCATTAGTGATGTCACGAAAACATTTGCCATCCGCTTTGGTGATCCTCTTCTGCTCGTTTGTTCTTAGTCTTGGCTGGTTTCTTCTTTGCATTAGATGTAATGCTATAGTTGTTACTTATATGGTGGTATCGGAGGGGGGGGGGGTGCGAGAGCTGTTGTTTTCTAATAATCACGGGCGAGGCTCTCTTGAGTAGATTACAGTATGCTTAGTAAAAGAGGTGCGACAGAGAGCGCAGAGGCGCTGTAGGGTTGTAGATGCAGAAAACCGTGGCACTGTTTGCCGAGTATTGTGGTCGTGAGCATTTGTGGTGTGCGCACATCTGCGCTGAGGTGGGCAGTGTTTGCGATGGAAAAAGCGGCGAAAGAGGTGTTGGGGAAAGCGGTAATTGTTTCACTGTTTGTTACCATTGTATGTTTTGAGCGCAGAAACACAGAATGCTAGCGTAAAATAAGCGTCTTCCATTTAAATTACATAATAACTTTTTATGATCTATTTGTGGGTTAATTTACGCATTGTTTTCGAAATTTTTGTCATTTTTTTCATCCATGACGATCTAATTAGCAAAAAAGCACGATAATCATTATGTGAATTTTTCTGTGTTTTGTGTGGCCGTCGTAACAACAACTTTGATTACGGTGTGCATGGATGTGTTAAGAAGTCCTTAAATGTTTTTCAAAGCACACGATCCTTCTGCATGTGTGTTTTGCTAGAAAGAAAGTTTGCTTCCTCTTTTAAGCTGTTTTATCACAAAAATTCATTTTTTGCAAACTGCGGCATATCAGAAATGTATTTGCAACTTTGCGTTTTTGCCTTCTTTTCAATCATTCAGCCATCTATTATAGATCATGTGCATAAAGCTGTTGTATCCACTGTCTTCTTTTGCATAGAATCCTTTCAGTTAGTATTGTTACCTTTGCTGATGCCATATCGGATTATGTCTTCTCTTTGAAGTCGCTATTGATCCGTTCAACGATTTTCGAAGTTAACGCACAACAAGCGTTTTTTCCAAATCTGTCGTAAGAGCACAGATGGATATAGGGTATACTTAGTCCCCATCACGTTTGCTGAATCGCTTCCCGCTGTTCTTGAAGTTGCCGCAGTCATTTTTGCTTTTAACGCTCAGCAAGAGCGCACCGGTAACCTAGGAACATGTCTAAACACTTTAAGTTTGATCAGATCGAATATGAGTAAATGGCAGCAGTTTTATGGAAACTATGATTTATCTACATAAATGCAAGGCTTTTAGAGAAGAGGGGGAGGTAGAATCGGAGGGGTTCTGTTTGTGTCACATTTTTTCGCTTGATGGTAGTAAAAAAACTAGACCCTTATCCCCTTGGTTTCAGAGCACTTGCTTCCCGCACTCTTTTTACCATGGTTTGAAGCTTCGTTACCATGAGACGGTTGTGAGGAAGGGAATCTCTCCCTCCTTCAGAAAAATTGCAAAAGAAAATGTTTTGAGAGTTTTTCAAAGATTAGATGGTTAGCCGATCTCCAAGTATTGTTCTTGAGCTGTAAGGATATAATGCTTATTTCATTTCTAAGAGGAATTCGGATACGTGGCTTATAGTATCAGTCGCATGTGTGCCAAAGTGGAATCAACTACGAACGATGTGGGAAACCGATGATTTTGAAAGGCATAGGCTGTTTTTCGATTTACTTTCTTTTGATCGATATGGCGAGGCTTGGCTTTTCAAATTCCACACGTCCTTTTTTAAAGCATTTTTTCTAAGTTCTCTCGTCTTTTTCTTTCGAGCGCCTTCGAATGAATTGGCCGAACTTAGTCTTGACATGAGTAATATAACAGAAGTGGCGACCATAGAGCAGTCCTGAAGTTATAATGCTATTTGTATCTTTGTTTAGCAACGGCCGTGCAGTGCAAGAATTCGCAAATTGGATCAAAAATTTTTTTTTATGAATTGTTTTTTACAGCTCTTTCAGCGTTATCTTTTCGGTCCATTCTAAGCCTAATTTTGCTTAATTGATGTCGGTAGCTTTATCTTGATAGCCTTCCGCTTGATAATGAGCTGATTCTGATGATTAGGCAGATGGTCACATAAACGTTTCATACGTGGTTATGGCCCTTCGTTTTTGCACTTGTGCAAATTCAAGTTTACAAAGAAATGGACGCGTGGAATTTATTTTAAAATAGGGCAAAAATTTGGTGAGGAAATGACCGTTTGTGAAATGCTTTTGCGCTTTCTGTACATCAGACCGGTTGCTTCTGTTTAATTTAGCTCGTTTTGTAGTGTACCTGTGGACATTCATGGCGATGTGTGTACATAGATGTGCAGGGCATTCAACTTGTTGTGCCTTGAACATTTTTGCATACATTTGCCGCAAAAGGCTTGATTTGCTGCGATTAATGTTCGCGTACATGTTGTCGCTTTTTTTAAGGAGCCAAATTTGAGGAGAACAATCAAAACCTCGCAGATATATTTGTGCAAGAAATTTTTTAAAAAAAAAAAGGGGAAGTCTCATCAGTTCTTGCTATCATCAGTGGTGTAAATAGTGCTCCAGATGCTAGTTTGCCTTTGGTTGTTCGATAAATTTTTGCTTGTGATGGAAGAATTTGAGAACTCAATGTTGCTGTTTTCTATTTCTTTTTGCTTTCGCTCAGAAGCTGTTTTCTATTTCTTTTTGCTTTCGCTCAGAATGTTAAGTTATCGTGTACGTTTGTGATTTCGCATCCAGTAAATTAGCCTTTACTGTATTGCGTTTTATTTCGTCAAAACGTTTTTTTTTTCATTGAAAAGTTTTGGATCACTTTGGCTTCAACTTTTTTTGCTGGATAGCAGTATGGCGATGTCCGAAGCTTTTTGATCGACCTACATGCGTCCACAGCATAACGCAACGTGTTGTTGTTGATTTGCGTGGCGGTTTTGTTTGTCTCTAGATGCTGGATTTTGCATGGTTCGCAAACAAGTGGAAGTGTGATCGATGGGATGACGTGTTAATGTTGATGTCGTAGTTTTTCATGGAAATTGTTGCGATTACAGTGGCTGTTAAATGCGAAGCAGTGAAATCGGTTTTGCTATTTCAAGTGGTTGTGCTGCTTGTTATAAAAAACGCGAATGTGGAGGGCGTTTCGTTGACATCACTTCAGCACATTTCCATAATTTTTAGCATGATTGAATTTCGCAGCTAAAGTTGGCTTACTTGCTAGGGACAAATTGGTTTATTCTCGTTAGTGCAGCGTTGTTTATTTCAGGATCTATCATATAAAGAGAAGCACTGGCACGAGGACTGCTTTTTGTGTAATATGTGCAAAATATCGCTCGTTGACAAGCCTTTTGGTAGTAAGAATGATCGCATATTCTGTTCGAATTGCTATGATCAGGCATTTGCGACACGATGCGACGGTTGTAATGAGATCTTCAGAGCTGGCAAGTGCTCGTTTCAGTCGTTGTTCTTCTAATTTCTCTGATAAATGCTATCTCATTTCGAACTTGATCTTGCGTTTTCTGCGCCTTGCGCTCGGTTAAGGTGATGATGAGGGCTTTGGAAATGTCGGATCCTTGAGAAAACCGAAAGAGAAAGGTCCAATGGAAATGCACAGAGGTATGGATTTTAAAAATCTCATTATTATATTCTACAAACAACTAGAGATCGAATAATCGTTTAATGATTTCGTCACTGTCCATAGTGGCGTACCAGGGGAGGCGGGACGAGTGACCTACTCTTTCACCTCCTTTAGGGAATTTTCCACCAATACTGAAATCTTTTGAGAAGCTTTTGCTGGTTGGCATGCTTATCAGAACCAGAAGTGATCAGGAAACGCTCAAGAATGGTTTCAGTGCAATTTTTGCAGTTGTTGATGTTTCGAAGTTTTAATTTTACATTTCCTTTTATTGTTTTCAGTTTACGAACCCCTCTTCCTCCCCTCGCTTCCCCGCTTCTTCATTGTTTTCCCGTACTTTTTTCATATGAAATTTTAAAAATATGACTTCTTCAGCAACTAATAACGGCAACTTTCATTTAATTGCAAGAGTGGGGGTTTCTGCTACACGTTGTGTGAAATTCTTTGACCGTATTCAGAGTTGTAGCGAACGAGACCTGGTCGCCAGTTTGCATTGCATTCACCAGTATTATTTTTGGGTCAGTGAGGGTGACTCGTTGCAGGTATGAAAAAAATGGAATATAAGGGCAAACAGTGGCATGACAAATGCTTCTGCTGCGCGCTGTGCAAGACGCCGATTGGCACGAAAAGTTTTATTCCGAAAAACGAGGAGGTGTATTGCGCCTCATGCTATGAGGAAAAGTTCGCCACAAGGTGCTCAAAATGCAAAAAGGTTCGTTCACATCATGAACGTAGCGCAAAGGGAGACGTGTTTCTGCTCAATTTTCAATGTGGATGTCGCCCTCTTTCAAAATTTGCGCTTTATAGTTTTTTGGTCGTCTGTTTGGTATGTGCTCCTCTTTGAATTGTTTTCTGCAAATATGAGAAATTGCCGCTCTGTTCCAACTAGGATTTTGGATCTGACTGCGTCAGGAATAGGAGTACGTTTACAAGCGCGTCCCCGACGCGGGGTTTGATGGCATTCGAACTTTTGTGGCCAAGGGGATCCGGCTGGAAAGCGTCCGGTTTCTTACTGTTATTATACATTCATCTTCTAAGCTGCTGGACGTTGAAGAAGACTTATTGATCTGTAATGCAGGTTGGGTGGTTATTGCTGTGGTGTTTTTTCCCTTGCTCATAATGATCTTAAAAGGATGGGATGGGAATGTTTTAAGGTTTCTTGTTCATCTGCATTTCTCACCAGGATCTGTGGTAGGTGAACACGGAATATTTGACTGAAAATTCCTACAACATCTTTGTTTTGTGGGAATTTTGGATCTTGAATTATTGAGTGGACGTAGAGCAAACGATTTCTACAAGATGGTTGAGCAGACGTCTTGTAGGTTGTGTAATGCGTGATCGACGAAGAATTGCAGGTGATAAGCACGGGTGGTGTCACCTATAAAAACGAGCCATGGCATCGTGAATGCTTCTGTTGTACAAATTGCAATACGTCGCTGGCCGGACAAAGATTCACGTCAAAAGACGAGAAGCCCTACTGCGCCAACTGCTACGGCGAACTATTCGCCAAGCGTTGTAACGCATGCGTTAAGCCGATCACTGGTACGTTTGGCACTTTTCGAAGTGTTTCTTTGGAATTGTCCGACAAAAAACGGTAAATTCGCCGTAAGAGTGTTCAAAAAACATTCAGAGACTGAAAAGGTGCCGAATAAGGGATGGGATGAAGAAGAATGAGGGTCCTAGCAGACTGGTTTGTGGCCAAGGTCGAGCTCCACGTTCTCAGCAAGGTTAACAGTCATATTATCTTTACAGTTAACTTCGTTGTTTATCAGAGTTAGCTGGAAGAATTGATATTAGCATTGTAGTACAGTCAGGGGAGGGATCAAGGGATTCTTGACATATGCGAATAGGTCGTCTTTTCTATGCCCTTATCAATGCAGGGGTGCTCATTTACACTTCTTTCCTTCTCGTGAGAACCTAGACCACGTTACTAGTAAGCTCACCTAGAGAAAAAGCTTGAGGCGCCAGGATCTGGCGCCTCAAGTTTTCACTTTTCACTTTTGTCACTCCAAAGTTTTCACTTTTGGCTGTTTCATTGACTTTTTCAGGAATCGGTGGTGCGAAGTTCATCTCATTTGAAGACCGCCATTGGCACAACGACTGCTTCATCTGCGCGCAATGCTCCACATCGCTGGTCGGCAAGGGTTTCATCACAGACGGCGCCGATATACTATGTCCGGAATGTGCAAAAGCTAGGCTCATGGCCGCCAACTCGTAACCGTTGTCTGTTGGCCCAGTGCTCTTTCCCTCTACGCAACCAGTCGGCCGCAGCGCAAGCAAAACACTATTCGCACTGAGCCTCGAAATAATAGATTTTTATGTCTCGTTTCGTTTCTAACTTCAGAAAGTCACTCGCCGAGTTATACTTTTTTGTCTTCATTTCGCGTCCCCATCTTTCGTATCCCTTAGCAATTTGCGCACATTTGAAGGATGTTTTTCGAAAGCTCACTGAAACCGTAAATAAAGCGAGCGATAGCGTTGGGTGCTTTCGCAACATTTAGTCGTATAAAAGGGACACTTTTCTTAGAGATCAGCGTAACATAGCTAAATAAGCTGAATAGCTGTGCTGAGTACGAGTCGAAGCGTGCAATCCGTGTGTTCCGCCTCCAGAAAGGCATATGCAGTTTTTTGATGCTATGCGACAATTGAAAAGTGGATTTTCTTTAAAATTCCAACTGCTTTTAACTTCCTTTTTCATTTCTCTACTTTTTTTCACAGCTTGCACTGGTATTCTGCGGGACCCCGTTCCTCGACGGTGGCCAGTTCCTCCACTTTTTCCTCTCCAACATTTTTGTCCGGTTTCCCTCCCCCGACTGAGAATTGCTTCCCACAAGGTACTAGCATATACTGCCTGGCTGCTACAAATATCACTGCCACTTTGATTTGGAACGGAGCTTTCGGAGCATGAATTGCTCACGAGTCGGCTCAGCGGTGCGTAGAATAAGTGCATTGCTCGATATGGCTCGTTTTCGTCTTAAATTCAGTGCACTAGCCGATTTATTCTTGACGCTAGAGTGAGTGAAATTTGGCATTGAGTTGGATTTAAGAATTTGAGACGACAGTAATGTACTTACATCTACAGCTATCAGTTCAGGAATGCCTAATACGTGTGTCCTACTCACTGTTCGTCCACCCAGTGATAAATTTCGCCGTGTCATCTGCAGCACTCTGCGTATCTGTCGTTATAGGCTTCCTTCCGAC
>JPKZ01001948.1:625506-649045 GCA_000803305.1 Toxocara canis
CAGTGACCGATGCTCCAACAGATCCTTCCACTTCCCGCACAACCTTCTCCTTGATCACTTATAATGGCCCATCCAAAAGCGAGCAAAGGCCTCCTCGGGAGGCGGCAGGGCAAACCGTGGATTCAGCATGGCTGTATACTCGCGAAACTCGTGGGTGAGATCAAGCTTAGAGAGACATTCGGTAGGGCCATCAACTTTTGGAGACCCGTTATGCACCGTTTTCTTTCGGAGCTATCCTATGCTCCCTTACCCGTCATCCTCTACGACTCTTCCAGCTTTGTCAATGGCGCATTCCGCTTTGCCGGCTGTTTGCGATGGCTGAGTGCTTTCACCAGCTCCGCATATTCAGCTTCATGTCGCGTTTTCAGGTGTTTCATAGCATTCATCGTGTCCAGGCCCACTACTTCGCGCCCACCACACCTCGGACACTTATAGCTTCCCTGAACCACTTCGTAAAACTGCCACACACGGTGAGAGAGGCTACGAGAACTGCCTTGTTCCAGTGCAGTTTCGGGCTCACCCATTTCGCGTGTGTATGAAGTCAGCGGCAGAACGATACTGAAAAGAGGAAGGTATGCACATGAGATAATTCGTGGGCGTGAATTCCACATGCCACATTTTAATTTGTTTTCATACATCCGCAACCGTAATAGGTGTGGTATCCTAGAGGGTGCCCGACAAATGCCGTCTTTAAAAAAAGAACACATTTCCTCGCATCAAAAAGAATGCTATATAAAATAATCTAGCATAAACAATTATGGCGTACAAATCAGAAAGATGGCAAAACAAACGAGCGCCGAGAACATAATATAAAGAACTAGAAAAACTCATCCATAGGCTAAAGAACTATTTTAAAAACCTGAGAATGGGGACTACCCTTCGCCCCTATTGACATTGCTGAAAATCTAAAATTGAAAAGTTCGGTCTCAGTTTCTCAAATGAATAATTTGTCCACATCAGTCAACTGTCGAGTCGCGCAGGAGAACCAATGGTGAAATTTAATACTGCGGGAGAGCGGTAGCGCTAATCTGCATCTCCCGCGAGTGAAGTACATTTTAAGTACAAGTACAGTCAAAATTTGGTACGATGTGCTTGTACTTTTTTCCAAAAAATCGGTACGATACTGTACTTGTACCACCCCTCGAAAAATCGCACTGTACTATACCTATACTGTACTTGCGATTTTAAATTTGGTACGATACTGTACTATACCCGGTATAAGTACAAGTTTTTTTTTTCACTAGTTTCGGAATTTAAACAAATCTTGCGACGGGGCTTATTCTGCACCCTTAAACAAATATGGACTTCTATCTTCTGGCGATCCTACACCCTTACATCTATCTGCGGAAGTCCTGGAAGTGAGTACGGAACTAAGTCGTTAGTCGAGTTCAAAGTATGGAATAGACAGGACTCCTGACGTCACGAGGCCCTATTTAGAGGACCGAAATTCGAAATCCTAATGTTAGAGCTCTGCCAAAAAAAAATTTAAGGGATTATCGGGCACAATGAAGATGAATGCGGTTTTATTTTCCGCTGTACCCCCACTTCCATTTCTGGGACTTACGTACTCTCTTCTTACCACTCGTAGTCCCCCGCGACTTGAATTTCGGAGCGGCATTTCAATTATGTTAAGGCGTCATTCGATGCAGGAAACATGAACTCTTTTGTTTTTGGTCATACCCACTTCCTGGGATCCCTGCAACTTCATTTGCCATTCTTACGGCCCGCACGGTTAGGTTCGCGAACTTCACCAGGTTTTGCATATAAGAACTGTATGAGTGGTACAAGGCGAGAGGGGCAGCTGTTCATATTGAAGTCGAAGACGCAGGGCCAACTCATATGTAGAAGACAATGCGGCTCAGAAAAGCGTGTTTGGAAAAGGCGCATGGAAGAGGCGCACGCCTTGGCTGGATGCATGTATTTATTAACGTTTTCGATTTACTGCGCTAGGAGAGGGGTGATGAAGGATATTTATGAGATTAATAGGAGCTGCTTCGTAAGTTCAGATGGGAGTTGTTTAACCGGTTATCCTATAGTACTCGCCATCAAGCAAGCTCGGTCACTAAGGGGGAATAGGGGTGGGGCAAGGTTCCAGACTAGTGAGGAGTTGAAGACCAACGTGGACCCGCCTTCTCACCTCCCCAGCTGTCCTTTGCTGCCAATCTTGGTCAACACCAGTTGATATTCGTGAATTATGGGCCGACATGTTGTCGTGTTGCAAAAGTACTTCGTTGCATGTTACTGCGACAGCTAGCACGGAGCTAACTGCAGCTCTTCAAAGAGCGCTAGATTTCTCGAGTTCAGCCGCGATCTCTCACCGAAACGACAGTAGGCAGATGGGATTACGCACGGAGGGTTGAACAGCTTTTCCAATGCCTCACCAAGGGAACAAACGCTTCGACAATAAACTTTGCAGTATAACCAAGATAGGGAGGGATATTACCTTGTTATCACGACGATGTGTTTACCAGAGCAAATAAAAACGTCACTTTGTAATCCGTGGTCTCGTCCGAATATGAATGTTGTTGAACTTAGACATGTTCAGACGGTTCGAGCAACTGCTAAAACTTGAATTTAATCTGAGCTCGGCCTTTTCATATTTCTTCGACTCGCCTGAGCTGTTGTAAAGGCTGCTTATCCATCATTAAAACCTGGGTTTCGCAGTTTGAAATACAACAGTGGCTGAACATTTATGGGAACACCGTTGACTTATTAAGAACCGTTTAGCGTTGGAGGAGTGATGGGAAAGTTTTTGTTTCTCTAAATTTGTGTGTTACATTCTGCTTTTTTTGCGAGTGGAACGGCCAAAATTAGTGACAGTAAATTTAAAATGTATTGTGCAGATTAAGACAAATATGTTTTTGGACAAAAAACCGTCGCTGGGGTGGTATTATCGCTTTGCGGAGTATCTGATGACCAGTATGATTTTGCGTCGCTATAACTGTCTTTGATCGTCATTATTGTACGTTATATTTTACTTTCTTGTGCGTTGTATTTTACTATCATTAAATAACACTTAGGAGCACGTGAAGCTTGGAAGTGGGTGATAAATGAGTTGAGAGGCAAAAAGAAGACCACGGTGATCACGTTAACGAAGAAGGGTGATGTTGCAGCTGTTCGTCTAGAAAAGACAGGGAAGTGTAAAAGAAGCGATTAGCTTTCGGATTTTGTTGAGATCAAAACATTCGTTTGTGTAATAGTGAAAAAAATGGAGCTTGTTCTTCTTTTCATAAAAAGACGATCTTTAAACGGCGAAGAATGGGTGTGCTGCGCTACTCCGTAGTTTGTTGTTGTGCTTTCCTATTCAGTTCATTTTCTTTTTTTGGCAGCTCGTTATGCTGCACTAGCTGAATTATTCATTCCATTGCTTTTGTGCAGTTCATTTCGTCAGCGATTAGCTTTCGGATTTTGTTGAGATCAAAACATTCGTTTGTGTAATCAAAACAACACACACACATTCGTTTGTGTAAGATCAAAACATTCATTTTCGTCATACTGCTCGTGATGCCGCGGCCGAATATGACGAGAGAGAAAAGGGATGAGAGAGGGACGTAACATCATGAAATTTGGGAGGTGAGGATACTCGAAATTTGCTCTACGTACCAGTTCATTTTCTTTTTTTGGCAGCTCGGTATGCTGCACTAGCTGAATTATTCATTCCATTGCTTTCGTGCAGTTCATTTCGTCATACTGCTCGTGATGCCGTGGCCGAATATGACGAGAGAGAAAAGGGATGAGAGAGGGACGTAACATCATGAAATTTGGGAGGTGAGGATACTCGAAATTTGCTCTACGTAGGCGTTCCTTCGTGGGTACCAATTTTTGTGTTCTGCTTGTTGCCAAAAATTTACAAAATGCAAATTTGGAATGTTGAACAACCTGGATTTCATAACCTCTCACTTTCCTTTGCTTAAAATTTGTCGTCTCTGGCGACAGTGGTAAACCAGTGGTGCGCTTTCCTCTAGCCAAATTTTGAGTATGATTACCTTGCTCATTTGTCGTGGTGTTTGTCAGTTTCATTCGTTACTTTGTTTTATTTGATGCTGTTACCTATGTCATAATATAGGAAGTTGTCGATTAGATTTCTTTCATTGGCGACGGTAAACATTTCTTTTTTACTTCAAACTTAGCAACGTTACGCAACGAATGAAAGAACAAAGTTTCATTTCCACATTCGACGAAGAAACGCTCCTTAGTCGAAATGAATGAATAAATATGAGAAAGACAGAATCGTTGGAACGGAAAAAGAAAGCGACGAGAAGAGCGATGACTTAACGATAATCGTTTGTAAGTGCAACAACACATCAAACATAACAAAGCGGAGAAAAGAGGAAAAGAAAATAGCAGCATGAATTTGGCCTAAGAGTTGGAAAAACTGTTCAGTTAATGGAAAAACTGGAAAACAGACTGGCAAGAACTCTTTGATCCATGCAATCACTCGAGTATCGGCTTAATTATCCCTCTAGAAGCGAGACGATCCTAGGGGGATAATTAAGGGAAGCAATAACAGCTTTCCTAGGTGACTGATTGCAACATTCAATAAAATGGTTTAAGAAGGAGAGTTTACGACTATCACTCCTGCACCATTCACGGCGACTTTTCAAGCCATTTGCTGTAATGGAGCTATGGTTAGGTGCAAAGTGGGAAAACGCGGCGGCTGAGATCCGTGTAACCATGTATGATCCGACATGCTCTTACCAAGTCATTCATACCTCTGCTTAAGGGTTGGAGTTGCAGATTGGAAAGATTTAATTTTTGATCATATGTCAAATAACGATAATGCAGATTTGACAATCTCTTCGTAAGTCTTCTTTAGACGAATTCCAACAGCCGAAAACTTTAACCATTCTGGCGAAACAAAATCGACTGCCATAATCTGGAATAGGTAGTAAGAAAACCGTATACAGTAGCACCAGGAAGGCTGTATCAGTAGAATTAGTCAATGTGACATGAGCCATGAAGCTCACATTATACTGAACGACCTCTACAATGATCTCTTTTGGCTTTTGGCGAGACAAGGGCACAGTCGTCAGATGCTAAAAACGGACATCCACAAACAGTATTCGATATAATAGAGGCAATAAAAAAAACTTCATTTCCCCATCTGTCGTCCCAGTGTCCTTCACAGCGTCTGATGGTTCTACAGTTCGATAATGCTTTGGCCATAAGCCACTGGGGAATGGTGGTTTTGGTTAAAGCATCAGAATGCGTAGGTTGGAAAGAACGTGTTATTAATAGGCATTCGAATTATTAAATATAGATCACAAGCAATTTTTCACAACTTTCCCTCTCTTTCAAAATGTCAACAGTCGTGCACGTAGTCGAAAGTAAAGCCCACTAACAGCTTGATGCTCTAGCCAAACGCGAACACGACACCCCACCTACCTCGGCTTGTCTTCCCCGACTGTGCAGCTGATTGGAGACCTAGAGAAGAAATTGACGGAGTGCGTGAGTTGACTCAGTGCTGAGACGCCACAGAGCTCGACCGTCACTTTCGAGGACTGGAACTTTGACAATAGGAGCCTTCTGGACATGAAAAAACGATAGTGAAGACAGCGGTGCACGCAGTGAACAGAGGTGAGGATGACCGTCCCCTCTCAAGATAGCATCTTCCGATCTCACTGGAAAGAACCACATAATTATTGGGAAAACAGTAGGAAGAAGGATGAAATCGTCGCAAAAGCGCATCCTGTTCCCCNNGAAACATTTATGCAAACGTCAGTGAAGTTCACCCAATTTCACTCGCACACCGGAGATGGTAATAGTGCGGACGAAGCTCGTGTTCATCGGGTACAAAGGTGGTCTGAGTAAAAAGCCCACATCCGAAGAACTAAATACAACTCCAAATTTAAAAAAAAAAAACAAAAAAAAACGGGAAGCCGTGATAGTTCGACTAGTGAGGGCCCTCTATAGGTCGGCTTTGCTTTCACTTTATACATTGTTATGGGTCTAAAGTGGCGGCCTACATGTTCCTCCGATCTCCCATGTAATGGCACGGGAGAAGCTGCGAATGTTTCGGCGATTAGAGCCAGTCTCAACGTGCTTCTATTCCATTTACAACTAACGTTACAGCGTCAAATCATGAGTTAGCATCCATCATCCATTTCTATCTTAAGTGAAACTTCCGACGGCTATGTACCTCACAGCATTCTTGGGTGGGAGGTTGTTCGGAATGGACATGGGAGTTTATCGACACTTCTCAAAGCCTAACTGAAAGAGGCCCACCCGGCTTTATTCTGAATAATGCGGTACACGACATAAGCAAACGGAGAGCTCAGAACGTGCGACAGCGCATCAGTGTCGAAGCACTTTTCCGCAGCGTTTGCTTTTCATTATTGTACGTCATGGAAGTATGATTTAAGACATAAAAAGATGTCTTTTGCTGCACTTCACTTTATGTGAATCTTATTTTTTTTTTCTCGTCGAGCGATTGCTGAATCGCATTCTGAATCCTCCTGTTACTGCCTAACAGATATTAACAACCACCTGCCTAGTTGGGCCCCTCTGTTTTGCTTTTTTTTAACCTTTCGTTTTCATTACAAATCGTCATTGCTGTTTGCGATTTCCAGTACATCGACTCTTTGCGTCAGATCATTTTCACAATCCGTCCTACTGCAGCTAAGCATCCACCTGAAAAGCATCGAAAGCTACCTCAGTTCTGGTGTTTAGACGGTCTACGTCTCGCAGTTTTTTTATTCACTTATTTACAATTCTACTCAAATATAATGGTCGAACGTTGAGACAACTGTACGTGCATCAAAACCTAGAATCCTAGTCAACTGCTCCATTTTCATTTTTCTTCCTTCCCGCTTTCAGGACAACACTCAGTTTTTATCGGCTATGACGTTTTATGCGAGCGAACTCGTACGATGCACCGTCCACAGACGATTAAGGAGAAACAAAAACCCCATTTATATATAACATCAGCTATAATATAATCAGTTTATAAAAGACAATTCGGAACGATAATTCGAAACATTCACTTAAATTTTTTTGATGCTGAAGCACGTTATTTCAATAGCATAAAATTTAAACTGTGAGCATAAAGTGCTGAACTTCGCAACGAAAACATTCATGCGGACAGTTCAAATTCTAGTAGCAGTGGGGCTGACACTTATACCTAAGTTCACTCTTATAGCTCTTACGTCACGTGCAAAGTTGAAAGATCTCAGCACGTCCGTGATGAACGTAGTGCTGGTAAAATTTTGCAGCGACCTACAGAAGTCTTGCCACCTTTGCCATTTCATCACTCCTAGCGAGTTGGCACGCATACTCTTCCATCCAACCTGATTGAGCGGAGATGAACCATAAATTTCAGGACTTTGGAGAACGAGCCGCAACCGCTAGGCCACTCGTCGAAAATCAAGCGCTGAAATGAACGGGAAATTTAGGGAATTTTTGAATGATCGCATAAAGTCTGGAATATTTGGCGCCTCCAACGGTTAATATGTCAGCGGTTCACCGAGTGGCTATTTTCTCGGTTGTTTGTGATTTCTGTAGCACGCCTAAAAATTCTGGCTCGAAAAAAAAGTATAAAAATTATCCAAAACTGGAAGGTGGTATGGGAATGTTTAATTAGTGCCATCATTTATTATTTCACATTCTGGTTGAACTATTCTGCGGTGAATTCGCAGCCCTTATAGTTTTACGCACCTCTCACACGTGTTTCCAAATGGATATGCAAGCAATTTCTAAAATCGATAGGTGCCTCTGATTGCCTTAGAAGGCTGAACTGTGTTAAGTTGCTACTTAAGAAACGTACAGAAATCACGGAAATTTGGAGTAAAAACAATGGCAGAACACTCGCGTCATGTGTGTTAATTGAATTGAGAAACTGCAAAGGCTATAACGTTTTAAACGTCTTGGCATTACACAAAGTATTGCGTGTTCTACGTTTTAGATTCGCAACCGTCTGAAATAGTCCGTCCTGATTTATCCGCTCTGAACCGTTTTAACATCTCCATGTTCGCCTGACACGGTAACGCTTACACTAGGACATAAAGAGGTAGCTGTAGCTGTTTGTCCCATATTGACAAAACAGCTCATGTGTCTCATCAGTGTCACGTCATGCTGCCAGCGATAACGTCGAACCAGCTTACATCCTGTACAAAGGCATTTCGTGAAGCAGGCGCGCATTCCATTTTGCAAGTACTTGAAACGATTACTAATACTACCTTCTACATTAGAAAAACACTGGCAACGAGAGTGCAACGGTTACTAGTAATGGGCCGGAGGGGAGATCAGCAGCGTGAACGCCCACCTGCCAGCTCCGCAAAGCTGTTCGTTTTCGAAGCTCCGCAAATTCACTGGTTATATGCGTGCAGTGCGCAGTGCTTCATCTGATGCTCCATACCTCTTCATGAGTAAAAGCAGCAAAAATCTGTTGGAGACTATTATAATGCGTAAAATCGACCCATCTGTGAAATTCAGAGAGCAAGCGGTTTTGTACATTAACGTTCGGTGGAGCACTAAGCAGTGAAGGGAATACCACTGGATTCGCACGACTTCACGAATTCGATCTCGAAAAATCTGCCCCCCAGTAGTAACCTACATAACCATCATGTACAGGCGTAGCACACCTGGCGTCCGTCAGAGGTTAGCATGCATTACGCCTGCTGACTGATATGTGAAAACATTCGAGCGCTTGCAGATCTCGCGCTTCCGAGTTCTAACGAAATTAAACAATTTCAGGGAATCGATACAACTGCAGTTATTTCACGAATTCCAACCAGGGAAAATCATTTCAGTACTCTAGCCAACTTTTCCAGGTACGCCTTAACGATTGCCAATATTCCTCTGCTGCACGTTACCTTAGCTTTATCCAGCTTCCAAGGACATCCAAGTTTTAACCTACTCGACTGTTTGCCCGGTACTACATTTTTTTGTTCCATATGACGTTCACCAATGCTTCATCGGTTTCACATATGTCATTTGTTCTTTATCAGATATCAATGTGCTTACGATATATCAAAGAGGAATTCTTGTCGTTGTCACCCCTACTTATGAGTGCATTTGAATTCGACAGTCCAAATTTGAATAAACTCTAGAATAGCTTACCAGAGGCACTGACTATGCAGACAACTAATAACGCGTGAGATATGAGTGCCAAACGCGCAAGGACAAGCGTCGAAACGCTCACGCAAAGTACAACAACCATTTGTAACTTCTATACGATGCACCCATTTATACACGCCCACATTCACCAGTATGAAATCGCACGCCAAAATAGATCAGTAACTTTGAAAAGAAAACCCTCACAGTACCTCCGTTACAAATTGTAGATAAACGATATAACTGGTCCGAATATAAAAATTGCATAAAATTTATAACTGCAAGATGCCGCCAACACACGACACCGATGGATTTATGAGTTACTGTATCAAGAAACGAAAAAAAAAACGAAAACGAAAAGAAAGGTTACACAGAAAGTGAAGAAATAAACTACACATGAATAGCGCCCGATCAAGTATCTAATGTTCCACACAACTATGTAAAGCGATAAAAACCAAAACTAGGCAACGCAAACGATTCAGCCACTTTCAATAAACCACACTGAAAAAAAAACCCAATAAGTTCTTACGTTAAACACAGCTGCTTCGTGGAGACATCTGTGCGTTCGAACTGATTTGAACTAATGAGGCATTGAAATACACTCACCTTAATTAAGACATTTGCGAATCTTCAAGAAATTTATTTCTTTATGAGTAACTGAGAAAAAAGTTCTCGAATTATCTTACACTTCCAGTGTTCCTGAAACGTATTTAATGTCGAAACAATTGCATAAATTTTGCTTTACTCGAGCTCTAATATCTCAAATAAACTATAATACACACCAAGAAAAAAAACTGGTTACCCGCTGAGCGTGTACTCCAACGTATTCTTTTCGATGAAAAAGAAAAGCACGCTTTGACTCCCAATGATGTTACTTTTAGCGCAGTTCATCGTTACATTAAAACTAAACCGTTGCCGCATACCTAAAGAATAATTTAAATACAACGAACAAAGAACACCCGAAAACTTTCAAAGCCGAGGAGGATGCTGCCGAGGGTAGTAAATAAACAAACAATATCTTCCAGCATGTCCCGTCGATGATAGAAAGACTGGGAACAAAATTAAAATGGCGCCTAAGCGATGATAAATGAGCTACAAGTGGTCTCTTGACTGTCAACAGACAACAAAAGTTTCACTTGATTAACTGGAAATCCACGTCTGGTCACAACAACCTTCGTACTGTGAGCCGCTAAACGCTTTCTTTTCCTCACTGACTGAGTACGGTACTCCCTTCAATGATTCATAGCGACCAAAATGTGTGTCCATTCCGTTTCAAGCACATTAAAGCACTTCAACAAATTTTGCTTCGCTTACTGCCCAAAATCAAAACAAATCAAATTCTTTAAAAGCAGTAAACTCTGCCAGAGCATTAACAGCAAGAATAAAACGTTCACATATGGAATGCTCTCGAAGCGTTGCGAAAGCATTCTTGGAATTGAGAAGGAAGCATCACAACACGCTACACGATGACTGCAATGTATAAAAATATTCAGCACACATATCAAAAGTCAGTTAATACAGATTTCAACAAACATCAAAGGTGTGCAAGAATGCTGAGTTATCACAAAGCTTATCACAGGGAACGTCAAAAAAAATTTGTGTACTCAAGACAACAAATATCGATCTCACTTAGGCGTCATCCCCTTACTAGGCAGTTTTGAGACAACCAAATGATAAATTTTCATAATAGTTTCGAAAGTTTCAACGTGAAATTTACAACCAGGCGATCGCAAGTACAGATGTTTGGATACCTGATTTAAGCGCCATTCAAGAACACTGACGTGTTAGTGTCGTATCGCTGACGAACTTCGTTGTTTTGCTGTAAACATAAAGAGTCGCTGTTGATAGCTTCTTCGGTAACCGCATTCGCATGACGCATGCAATGCAGCTTCTCATCCTTTCTACTTTTACTCACTTAATGCCCTCAAATGTTCCTCGTATTAAAATCCTCGATAAACAATCAGTATGGTCTTGAATTGATCATTATCTACTTCGAGAGCAATCACACGCAAAAACTACCAAAACGTATTTCTCATACAGGCCAATCTTCATTTAATTTAAACGAATCAAAAAGTCCTCTCCCTGAAAATCCTACAAACATCACTACCCACAAGCACTGAAATAAGGCGCTCAAAAATGTACAAGAACTCTGCTTTTTGAAGCAAGCCAACTCAGAGGGCACCGCTCCTCACCATCTACGTTTCCATTTCTGGGCTTCATTAAATGGTAAGGAAAATGTTACGAGGAAGTGAAACTAAGAAGATACGATACATGCCTCGCAAAAAACTTAGCAACTCTGACGTTGATTCATGCCGTGAGCGCAGTACCATGCGACATGATCTAGGATGAATAGGATGAACTCCTCCTATTCGATAAAAAGAGAAAAAGTCGGAACAGATGAAACGCTCGCGTGGCATGCCGAAAGCTTAAGGCCCACAGCTGCTCGCTATGTGACCATGACTTACCGAATACTATTGCATTTTTCACTGCTCCCATCGCTGCAAACTTTCCAACACAACCTGTATTCCCACCCTACGCACATTTGAAATAGCCAGTGCAAAATTTTTTCATGCGGCAATCACGATGCGAATATTCAACTCTTGCCCGCGACTTCGCGACCACCCATGGTGCCCTCTTCTATGCAAAATACAGCATTTGATGGATAAACTACAATAATAAAGCAAATTCAACCCATAGTTAGAAGTTCCCAGTGCAATAACAAGACCTGAAGGGGTTGTTGAATCTTTAAATAAAAGTGCCCTCTATCATTTCAATTTCTTCATTGCCCACACCCCTACTGATGACACCAATTAGTGATTCTCATCCGCCAGTGTTAAGCTGAGACATGGTATAACAATAAGCGGATGGTTCAGCCGATTGCTCATCGAGCATTCTGAACACTACGGACCTTGGAAACCAAGAAAACCAAAAATGCATCATTGCATGCAGCATACGAGATGTCTATGCGAAAAAAACAACAGTCGTCAATCAGCCCTTACTCGACCTCAATGGTATTGGAAAAGAGCAACGGTCCCATCGAACTGATACGTTAACAAAACAGCGAATCGAGATGAATTGCCAGCAAATAAATGTTCAAACATAACAAACCTAACTGCCTACAAATGACCTCCGTAGCCTCTACCGTGAACCGATATCGGTTGCATAGTGCCGTCACCTCTGACAAGTAAAGTTAATACGACATGTTATTGGAGAGAGCAAGAAACGAATCACTCATTGCCAAATCCTTCGGTTTCGTCAATAGCACGTGTCAGCTTCTCGGCAAGCTGCTCGTATGAGCGATAGGGAGGCAGATCGAGTCGATTGAAGCATGTATGTGATCTCGGTAGCCAGTTTTCCTTCCCCACTCGTTCTATACAAAACAACTGCGGTCCTGTGGAACCAATCAGCTCCGAAAAGCCACCAACTGGGACTCGACAAGTTCCAGTGACAAACTGGAGCAAACGAGCACGTTTCTCCTGGTCCAACGAACGAACGAACTGCCAAAACCATAGTACCTGAAGACAGCACCTTTCCCTTTTGACCCAAAACAACAGCAGTTGTCACCCCACTTCTCCTTACATACCTGGTGTCCCTTCCGATTCGCCTGATCAATCCAGCTATCACGCTAAATAATTCAGCTTCTAACCATTGCAATAATATACTACGGTTTGAAGAGAAAAAAAGCTGCTTCTCCACAACAAATGCCCGCCGAGACTGCAAAACAAAGCTGTTCAACTGCAAGTATAGTAAATCTCGAACACAGTGTAACAACAGCAAGACACTCATTGTCGCTTCACGCAACTTTGAAAAGATGAATGAGATGCAACAATGCAGTACTCGATAGAGTGCTTCGATGATCAAAATGCAAGCTCTGTAAGTCAAAAAGACAGCAACGATAACGATGGCTGAAGCTGTCACGCCTAACGCAATTTAAAACCGCCCTTTCATGGGCCACCAATTACTTTGCCTGTTCCACTTACTGATACTAAGGGCGCATAGAAACCTCATACCAAACGAAAAAACATTAGAATAACTGGTTTAGCTAAAAATCTAGCGGACTGACTTCAACTCGGAAAAAGCGCCTGCTCAAATTGACTAACCTGTTTGCTTTGGGGCGCATAGTGCCTGTAGACGGTGTTCCTTTGCCAGTCATCCACATCGACATCCTGCATGCCGCAAAGCAACAGCTCCAACTCGCGCTCGTCGAAGTACTGCAGCCACTCGAGTGGGAACACCGAGTTAAAACCGTTGAAGAAGGCTCTCGTCTGTTGTTCGATGCCTCTGTTGAAGCGCCATTCCACCAGCAGCTCCATATACTCCTCCTTGTTCGCCTCACATACGGCCTGCAACAGTAAGTTAGCAACGACGACGCCGATATACCAATGTAATTTTAGTTAATAAATTATCCCGATTTACATAAAAATTGCAACGGCCCTCCAAGAATGTTAACTTCGTTAAGGTCCGTTGGAAGTCCCTTACTTTTTTCAACATTCAACATCAGACCTTACCAGGTTGAGTCCATCTCGTGTTTTCAACACCAAAACTCATTTTTGCGGAACACATAAAAAACTAAGGCCTATAAAAACTTCCCTCCCCCATATTGTGGCAGCGGTCTGAGTGTCCGCATTCCTAGCGCTTGCTTCAGTCGGTATTCCAGTGAGAAACGAATCAACAGGCAAGACGGCGAAAAAGAGGGTGAAGGGGCCCATAGTTTGAAAAAAAAATTTATTAAAAATCATCGATTCTGATGTTATTCTTTTTGATTATGTTGCTAAAGCTCAGTGGGCAGTGGGAAAGCGATAGCGAACTTACCAGTTCTGCTCCTCCTTCTTTCAGCTCATGCGTACGTATTTCGCCGAGCAACTCGTAGTCGGCAACGAAGTACAATTCCATGTCGCACTCGTCCACATTGTTCTCCTTAATCCACATAACGCTGTTGTAAAACTCGGCATCAACACTCTCCAGGTCCTTCAGCGTTAGCTTCTTGTTGAGCATTTTCTTGTAGAAAGGCATCGTGAATCCACTGTAGATGAACTTGCCGTGAAACAACGCCTAGAAATAAATCATAGATCAACACTATTACGATCCTATGTCAACTGATCAAGACATCGCTTCGGCAACAATGTTGATATAAATCTCTTAATGATAGGACAGCGCGAAGACTGAGAGGGGTCTCAAGAATCACAATATTCTACAATCGACTGCACATCTTGATGGGCCTCAAGAAAGCGTCACATACCCTTCAGCTTTCGATCACCCACTTATTCCGCTCTATAATGAAATAAAGGCACTTAAGGTTTACGCACTGGCGACTGAAGGAAATCAAGATGGACGTTAGTTAGGACCTCACTAAAAACCACTTTTAAGCATTTAGGTAAAACTTAAAAGCACTAAAAACCATGCCAAGCTTTTAAGCGCAGACTATGTGAAAACAGTACAATACATCCGCCCAACACTTTCGCCACGCCATCTATTCTAAGCTGCCCAGTAACAGCGTTACCGATGAGCGCCGAATCAAAGAACGAATCCAGAATGGGCATGACATTTCAAGAAAAATGACGTCTGTGAACTCATATAGTGCAGAAACCATAAATTGGGTAGGAAAACAAATTATGCGAATCTAGCGGAATCTCGCCAGGCATCTAATTCAGGAAAGTCGTGCGCTTCAAATGTTTTGCGGAAACCGGCGAAAAATTTAATATTTTGTTGCCAAACCACTTCGAAAATCTCAAGACTGCGATAAACGAAACAACCACTCAATACTGGAAACGTTTTAAAATGCCGTTCGTCGATGCAGTAAAAACAGCAGCAACGAATGCTTGTCGACATGGGATAACGACTGAAAATTCACCATGGCAATGAATCTTCCAATATATTCGAAATACTTCAGGTGGTCCGGATTGATAAAAGAGGCGGGGTTGATCTGCAGACTATAGTTGTTCGTGCCCGCATACATAAAGAGGCAGTACATTGGGTTAAGCACCTCATGAGACAGGAGGAAGAACCATTCCCTGAAATCAAGCTCGCTATTTGAACATCATATGCTCCATGGAATTGCTTTAAGAACACATGTTTTGAAGCAGTGATGCTGACCTGATGGATGAAATCGGAGAAAACGTTCAAGTTTGAAAATAGTGATCATGACGTGGAGCTGCCCAGCCTCATATCGGGCCGGCCTAAAGAAGCTGGGCAGGTTTCCCTTCCAAGGTCACTGCTCAAGAGCACGACATAATGCGCACCCCCTCCAACATCACTCACCCAAATTTTTGTTCACAGCACATACAAGTACAACTGACAATAGATGCGATTGTCATGTGCACCTTCATGTCCGAAAATCGGGGAAAGTGATCGGAGATGAACACCGAATGTGCCCAAGCAATAAGCACGCAATAATGACAAAGAGCAGAGAACCGGTAAAACAATCAACCCAATCCACTACTTCCTCCCTTCCCCCGACGTGCCCTTAGCAGCTCTGTTATAACATGCACATAATGGGCGACGGTGAGGAAGCTATAACAACCAAATGCAGGTTCACTACAGTCTCCTCTGTAGCTCAGAAATATCGACCGTGAGCATGCAGAGGTCAGTTCCGATCACGTCTGCAAATGCATCTTTAAGCAGCCATCAAAAGCACCGTTATGAGTTCAAGCCTGAACCAAAGTCAGATTTACCTCAAACCCTAAGCGATGTAAACCAGTAATGTTCCAGTGAAGTCAAAACTAGTTAATGTGATCTCACGGCACTAACAAATGTGCTTCTTTTTGCAGTAATACATCATCGTAGGGTAGGCTATAGAACGATTCTGTGAGTGCGTCGTGTGGAATATCTAAGAAAAAGTCACATTAAGGATTTAGGGCACAGATATGCACAAGAACTCAGCAGGCGGGCATACGGTAAACAGCTCCCTTGGAAAGCGCTATGAAATTACAAATCACTACCATATTGGCCAAGCGTGCCAAGTCACATTATCAGCGATGCGGTAACTAAGACAATTTGGCATTTGAACCACACGAGCATCTCCAATTCAGCTGATTTTTAGGCCACTGAAAATCCCGTTGTTACTTTAATGTCAATTAATGCGCACGTCCGCAAAATTTCAGTCAAGGATGGTAATTTGGAAAATTACGTTCAAGAATTAGACAACTGGAAATGTTGGTGACTAATGCTGGGAAGATGTACGCGCATCTGAGATTCGATCGCACTAAATATGACAAAAGTCTAGGATGCAAATAAATGCAGCAAGCATGCAAAAGCATCAGTTCTGATGCTAATGACAGCTGAAGAGACAAGATGAAGGAAAGTAAGCGCAACGATTTCGCAGCATAGCGGCAACGATAAAGTGAACGAAACAATTACCGGGCAACCCCCCCGTAATCGAGTCCTTCTTCACCCCGAAATTGAATATACAGTCTTCGTCGCAAATCCACCGCATTCTTTCGCATTATCTGCAAAACATAAAAGCTACAAAATTGTACTCCTGACTATTGTACTTGCGCATACTTCTTTTCTCTGCTGTTCACCCCGGTCGATGCATCTGCCGTCTGTTCGCCCCGACAAAAGCACTGTTACCACATTTAAGTTAAAATGATCGATACATCGGCCCGTCCTGAATGCGGACAGTGATAATCACCTCGCAAATGATGAGTGAACATACTACTGGAGAAGCAAGCCTTCAATCGACAACGGAATATTTACTCGTCAAACAAACTCCATGTCAGAAAACCGACCGCACTAGTTTGCAGCTCACCTGAAAGACTTTCCTACATTCCAACAGCTTCAACAGACTTTTCGAGGATTACATGAACGCAGCGCAGCAGCATAAAATAATATGCACAATCCCGTGCTGAATGAGCGCGACAGGTAGCCAGCGTAGCCAGGGCAAACTCAAACTATCCTCTTGCCGATGTTACTTTAGAAGTCCATTAGCAACCCCATTTTCTACATCCGCAATGTCCCCAAAGCAAAAGCACTACTTACATCTGAAGATATCCATGCCTTTGTCATCTCTACACAGAAGAAATGACAGGGACCTTAACAGTACTCGGTGGAAGAGCTTGAGCTGTGTTTCTCATAGGGAAATGAAATACACAACAACTTACTTCTTGGAATGAGTCTTCAAAGAGGTTGTTGCGCGAAACCGTGATCTTCACATGATTCGGAACGCTGTTCGACTGGAATAAACATTTAAAAGAACTAAAGAAAACTAACACAACTCGTTTTGCCATTGTTGTCTTGAGCTTATTAACTATACATTAAAAAAAGAATTATGCTACGATACAAATAGGTGGTATAGTGTAATTAATTCAGTACGGTGCCTTGGTTAAATGCACTTTTTGAAGCCATATGGATAAAATGGTACACCACACTATCACATCTGAGAAAATATAGCAAAACACGATGCACTGCACTTGAGGAAATAAAACGCAATGAATGTTTCAGACCAGCAGTGATCAGTGCGTCTAAAGTAAGGTGACTGTATATTAACATCACTACTGAGAACGCTTAAAACGTTTGCGACTGTATAATAATTAGGAGAAGCGAATCGCATCTAATTTTCACAAGTAGAACAACATAACATGACAATGAACAGCTTTCTGGTCTCACCAGGCAAAGATAGCGGAACTGAGCGATCTTCCAGCGAAACGTTCTTTCGAAGCTCATTGGCATGCCGTGCACGCCCATCGGCCCAACCGGCTTGCCAGTGCGTGGGTCGTTGTACGTGGTTGATTTGGTGTTGTGGTCAATGAAGAACGGCACGCCTTGCTCAGTAAAACGCATCTCCCACCCTTCTGGTAGTGGCTCGTCCGATACGCTGAATTATCATTTTCCTCAATGAGTCAACTCGTGATAAATTGCGAACATTCATTCACACTAGTCTCAGGCGTCCCAACGATGCTCAACATCGCTCACAATCCTTAGAGAATACAAGAGACTATGGCATGTAGATTGACAATGGTAGCGCTGTAGCTTCAAAAGAATTTCTTAAATGCATTAATCAAAGAGACAGACATATGCTGTTCGCTGAAAGCTGTCGAAATTAATTTCGAACATTGATTTAATTCAACGACATATCACCTAATAACGCACAACCTCTTCTATCGCCTCAAGAAAAGAATGAGCTCAGCGTAATACAGATAACATATTTCGGAATTCGTGAAGAGATGAAGCAATAAAGCCTAACCCTTGTGTGCGAGGATCCTCCCACTGTGTGGTTCTGTTAACATGATTCACGAAATAAACGCGACCTGTGTTCGGGTCTGCTCGCTTTTCCCATCCATTCGGTAAAGGACCTAGTGGATCGTCATTCGAGATCATCGCATTGGACTAAAAAAGATGGTGAGTACTTGTGAACGGAAAACACTCATTAAAAAAAAGCGATCATATCCGCTTCGAAGACGTGGTATCTACTTCAAGGGGATATTATCGTGCGTGCCATAGAAACTGCGGGAAAGCCGAGTATGAGCGAATTTTTAAAGCAACGAACACTAGTACTCGCTCTCTGTTTCCTCTGGAACACGAGATGAAACATAATTTGAGAAGCACGAGATGAAATGTACTTTTGGAACAAACGGTGGAGATCACTCTGATGGTATCTTCTTGGTAAATACAGGTTTAAATCAGGCGGGGTGAAGGGTAAATAATTAATGAGGTAAAGTTAGCTTCTCCCTAACATTCAAGAAAACAATCACTCCATCTTCTTGAATGTTTCCGCTGCATAAGTGGGCGATCACTGCTCTGAAACTGTGGCCCAAAACTGCTATTCACGTCAAAAATCGCTTTCGTAATTCTCATGCTCACCCAAAACTACAATTCTGACGCATATCCAGATCTGGAATAAGCGGACCTATGGCAACCGGCAGAACCGGAACTTCGCTAGGCAAAGCAACATAAATCATGAATCGTCCCCTCCTGAAGCTTTTGTTACATACTGCATTTATCTAGGAGAACTGAAATATGCACCTACAAAGAAGCTGGAGAACTGAAATATGTACCTATAAAGATGAAGCTGGAGAACTGAAATACGTACCTACAAAGATGAAGCTATCTCTCGACGACATCATTTATTTCCAAAAAAAAAGAACTAAAAAAAATCAAACATGAAAATGCGTGCAAAGAGAAAATAATCTGGGTAATGCTGAAAAAAAACCTCGATGTAAAATAATCTGGATATTGCCAATCATATATTCTGTTGCGAACAAATTCTTGTTCGCAACAGAATACATCATCATCTATGTTACTTTACGTCAAAATGTGTCATCTGCCCCTCAAATAAGCTGGGTAACTGCCGCTTGAAAGACATTGTTTATTCCATCAATGTTGTGTTGAAAGAAATTGTTTATTCCATCAATGTCCATGTACACTATTGAAACGGTCCGTTTTTTGCATGAACGAATCAGAGAGCATATTTTAAGCACGGCCTCGCCACTTGCACGATCCTAGATTACATATCCTATGGCTAAACACGTTGTCGAATGTTATAACCTTCAAGCAGTTAACACTGCCGTCAAAATACTGGCTCGAGGCAAAGGCATACTTATTCGGGAAATCAAAGAGGCCAGCCTCATACATTCACGTAAACCAGCGATTAATGAATGCGTTGAATGACCTATGACCTGCTCCCCGAACGCCCTTTCCCCCTTTTTTCATTCTTCACAATCTCTCCGGTTATTATACCGCTCAGTCTTCATTTTAGACTCAAATATCTTCTGCACTTACGCTTACTGTGTTACGTTTCTTTTACCACTCATAGAAAAGCTGCTGTCATTCATAATCTATTTGGCGAATACCATGACTATTGTTTTCCAGCTTGCTGAGCTATGATGATGGCTCAAGGAGCGGAAACGTCAGCATGAACTTATTATACCACCTCTCCTCGACCAATTAAATGGTCTCAACTGCAATCTGCCTTATACGAGTATCGCTGAATGAATGGTAGCAATATATAGATCGAAGTGACTCCAGACGGATTTACGGGCTAGATGTAATAGACGCTCTGCATGAGACAAAATTTAAAAAAACGGACTTGGAGAAGGTAGCGCTGTTCCCACTGGTGCATTGCCTGGTCCCTATTCGACTGCCACTGCTCGTGAGCTTCCAACATGTCCGCGGTTGGACGCTGCCACGTTGTGGTGCGCGTGTTGTGGTCCACGTAATAAACACGACCACGCGGATCACGACGCATCTCCCAGCTATAAGAAGAAGACCCTTTAGCCACTGCCAATCACGCACCCTCGCATCTTCCCCAATTTTAGAAAACGTAGAGGGACCACGAGGATTTCAATTTCCGCTACGGACAGGCCGCGAGTGACGACGGCAGTTGCTCACATGCGCGATTTCGTTTATCCTTACAAGCTTAAGGATTCTTATTACAGCTGCGAATATTCCAGCCGAAAAAAAAATGAAAGGGATAATATGAAGATTGAAAATCGTCGCTTTAAACCGTCTGCGCATAAATTATGGTCGGAAAACTGAAAAGCAGTGACTTCACAAAAAAACGACGGCTGCTCGAATGCATTATCAAATACCGACTTTGCTTCATTATAACGTCTACGCATATAATATGCAACGCCAAGAGCCGTTAGCGCATTCCCGGGAAAACTGCTCGAGCTCGGGTTTGTGATACTTCATTTGCATGTTAGACAGCATGAACTCTAACTAAACTGATCTCCTTACTTATACTGCACACTACTTTTAGTCCATCTCCACCGGCCTCTTCTTCCATTCTTTCCGACTCAGCCGCAAAGCTTTGCTCAGCACAGTTTTTCTGACTGCTAACAAGCAGCACGCAACAAAGGATTACTGAATCAGCCAGAATAGTAAATGTAAAACGACTAACCCAGACGGCAGAGGTGTTGTGCTTGGTCGCTCCCAAGTGGTACTCTTGGTCGTGTGGTCCACATAATACTTTCGACCATACGCGTCATAGCGTAGTTCCCAGCCCTCAGGCAGACGTTCGTCTGCGCCAGCCGACCCGTTTGCGGCGCCCGTTTGAGCCATCATTGTGTCACGTGTTTTACCTAAACAAGCAAACAACGACCATAATGCTCACTCTGACAGGTTGGCCAATACATAAGTAAATGAACAAGTGAGTCAACATTTGCAGGACTCAAGCATAACAGGTTGCACTCGAATAATGCTTTCCTCTTAACGAAGTTTGACTATAGGGGTAGAGGAGAGACAGGGAAGAGGAGCTATAACGCGTAGAATCCTCCAAAGACTAACCAGCCAGCCTAGATAAATGATTTCACAGAGATAACTGCGCGGCAAAAAGCATGTATGAGATGGAAGCGGGAGAGGAAAACGCTGGCAGATACTTTCCACCATCTACAAGCTTCGTTAAAATAAATGGGCCGAAATTAGGGGTACACTCGTTCTCCATTTACTCCAGCCTCCCCCGTCCTTCCTAACCTCACGCTCTCCTGCAAGCGTACGGACACGGTGGTGCATGAAGATGGTGCACTCGCATGCACGAAGAACAAAAGGCGGAAAGCGTGCGAAAGAGTGAAAGAGGTGCAGTGGGGGGAAGAAGAGAGAATAGCGGACCGGAATTGGTTCGACGACTGGAAGAGTTGCTAGTGGAAGGGGTGCCGCTCGCCGGGTTCGCTGCCACGAACCCGTTGCTCATATTCGCTGAGGTGGACGGCTCGCCCAGGTGCCCCTCCGAGCTTCGACTGCTACCTAAATTCAACACGCCCTCAGTACATCTCAGTGAAGGCATGAACACATATCAACCAACATGGGCGACCCTACCCTTCCCCATTCGACACTCACGAAATTTTGTGAAAGCTTCGAAAATCTCAAATCTGCGCGACTCCACTCTCCAGTTACAAGATGACAGGAGGGGGTATCCATCAACTCATCAGTTCCTAATAAAAATCTGCCCTCTTCCCCTGCCCTCCGCCGCAAGCCTCTACTGACGCTGAACCTGCAAAATGAGATGAGCGCGGCCCACATCCTGCAAAAACCATATTAACACAACGCCCAACCACTTCAATTTGGAAATGCATATATTACAATAAAGCGGTGAAATAAGAAATGGACACGATGGCAAAACATTTAACAGATACTGACGTTTATTTTGACAGGAACACAAAAACCGAGACAAGAACGCTGAAAAAGTAGTGAAAAATTTTCTACTCTGAACAGGTATTTAGTTGGGCTAACAAAGAAAACGACAGCGGGATCGGCTCGCAAGATTGGGGCAAGTTTTTAGAATCGTGCGGCACCTCACCAGCGCTAACAAACGGCAAATACACATACGCACACACAACAAAACTTCACATGTCGCATTCAGCCAACTTTCTGCTCATAAAATACCTTACCTATAGCGAAACCATAGGCAAGGGATGTAAAACTGGAAAATAGCGATAAACAAAGATAATGTAATTAAATTCCACGAATTCCGTGCAAGAAAAAACTTCAGCTTTACATAGCTAACGCTGAAACCCTTCAGAGGTTTCAATCTGAGAAAAACGTGGCTACTCTTCTCGCTTTCAGAGTATGGTCGAGCTTACCGACAAAATAATCTAGTTAAGGCTCTGATTATTTACACATTGACTAATTTCATGAAGCAAAAAAAAAAAAAAACTCACAGCTGTTAAAAACACTGTTCGCGCAAACTCGCACTAAGAGACAAGACAGTTCCTCAAGGACCACAGAAACGTATCTGTACTTGTTTGCACGTTTTGGACGAAAACTGCGTCTAGTCTCGACATGTTTCACGAAAGTTAGTAAGCACAGGCTACGCTAAAGAACGACTGCTATAACCAATCTGAGATCTGTTTATTGAACACATGGAAAACGTAAGTGGTTACAGGCGACCAAAATTTGCGTGCGTTTTCAACCTACATTTCTCAGATATCAAAAAAGCATCTATAGAAGATTGCGCAAACCTGAATGGGCCGTTAACGATGAAAGGCCGTCCATTATCCAGGAAAAAGACTAAGTGTGAGCCGCAGTCCACCCAACTAGAAATAACTCACCAAACGAACTACGCTGTTTAACAATCACACACCCGCAGTCTCATAGTTTTTCGGTTTGTGCAATGTCTAGCTCATTACTGATAGGACTGCGGTGTACACATAAAACATGCATGCTCTGTATGTTAATCATTAAATCAATAACTTTTATCTCTTCCCAGTGATCGAATCAAACAAACATCTCTCTAAATGACCAGGTAAGTTCACTCCCTGAGAGTGACTTCAAATAATCCTGCCTCTCATAGCCGAAAATTTTCTAGTTTTCTTCAACAATACAGTCTCGAAAAAACGCTCTCTCTGACGTGTTCCTCTTGCTCAACACCCAAGTACAAAGCGAAACGTACAAAAACACAGGGAAGCAAAGTGGCATCAGAAAATCAAGGCGACTGCGTGATCTCTATAAATTAAATGTGAAGCTATCGTCAGTTCAAAGAAGACTCATCATCAGGTGTCATTCTCTTTCTCCTCGCTTCTGTACCAACTCCCCCCCCCCCCCCCCCCCCTGTTAA
>JPKZ01001948.1:649282-676961 GCA_000803305.1 Toxocara canis
GTAGCACCGTTCACCCACGCCTGCCAGCGATTCTCCCTTCCCCCACTCTCATATGTGTAAGCGCTACGCGTTGTCGTCCTCCAGCTGCTACCTCTCTGCATACCATCCTTCTCTCACGCCGCCAAGTGATGATGAGATGAGAATAGGCGAAGGCAAAAATAACTGAACACAAAGGAACCAAAATATTTCCTTATGAATGGTAATAAAACCATCCGTGAAGGTTTGAATTTATCATTCGCAAAGCAAGCAAAAACAATACAGTTGTGCTTGTAGTGATTTCATGGCCGGGGTTGTAGACAGCAATGGAATGGGCCAAAAGCTAGCCCGTAAGCAAACTGAAGACGTCAAAACCACACTTAATGAAAGCCTGAGATGGCGCCTTTTGTGGGGAAGTAGGCGAACTAGCTGACAGACAAGCACATACAAATATGCATATCAAGGCACCAGAATAAGTACAGAATTACTTAGTAGAAAAGGGATCGGGTTTTAAAAAAATATTTTAAAAAATGCAAGTAGAAGACAACTGTATGATAATGACAAAGTGCCGATTGGAAATAAATGTGAAATTTTCCTTACACATTAATTTTTGGCGGTTCCCTTGTTGATGGAAAAAATACTGATTAAAGCACCAAAGATTTTGTTTCCAACAGTCCCACCAAGAGTTGCGATATGCACCTTAATATTTTGCTCCATCTCCCCCACCACGTCTTTTTGAGATGCATGCAGGACAGCTACAATATGTCCCTACTTTCTGCATTTTACTGCAAACACTGCACACAGAGAAAAAAACAAATCCGATAAAACGAATGTTGCAATCACCTCGTCTCTGTGAAATGCTACCGAATAATTCATACCATGACCAGCTACTCGCTGGACCGAATTTTTATTCATTCTCCAAATTAACAGTTTAGGAAAGACCTTTACGGAAAGACTTGCTGTTCCAGTGAGGCTGACTTATGAAAAATTAAGCAACGTGATGTCCAACTGATCTATCACGTCTATAAAAGTCGTAGAGTTACTTTTTAGTTGGTGACCGCTGAAGTGGTTCAAGAAATAGTGATCACAGAAAAAAATCGATATGAAGAAGAGAGGGCGGTGGATGGAGAGATATATGCTCGCTGAAAGGAGAAAAAGGAAACGAAAACGGGTTCGGGCAGGTAGCGCGACCGAGAGCACCGACGTATATACGCGACAGATGATCACGAACGCTCACAGACGCCTCTTGAGCACACCCTAGCGCACACTTTCAGTCCCCTTTCCACTAATTCCTATCAGCAGCATACCCATGTCACTAATGCCCCGCTTCCCACTCTACACGCCCCCTCTTGCGGCTACCCCTCACCACCCCCTTCCCTCCCAATTTACAAGAATATGCTGATACTGTCAAATGCAGTCACCGTTAAAACCTATTTTACTTTCGCTGCTCAAACGGACACGTGATCGAATTGGATGGCCGCGTATTTGCACGCAGAACATACATAATTTGGGCATAACGAACAACGATATGTTTACCTATCATGACGGTTAGAAATCGAAAGCTGGTCTTTTGCAGCATCAATCAATTAGCCATTCAGTGAGTACATGTGATCACTTCGCCATGCCTATGCGTATTTGTGTAGTGCTCTCTCGATACGAGCGCTTCCTCGATTCTAAGCGATAGAACGCACGAGGAGCGAACAACACTGACGTGTGAAAGGCAGTTTCTTTTTCACCCCCCACACTAATAAACTGCTAGAGAAACGACTATTTAAAGGTCCTATAAAGGTGCCGATATATTTTTCGGCGGCGCTAGTCATACTTTTGAGTGCTTCAACTCAGTGCTTTACAAACCCAGACTGATCACCCAGTGTGAAGTAAGATGGGCATTTAGGGTTTGATTACAAGCAAAGAACAAACAAAAAAAACCTGGAGTTTTATCTGTTTGCTTGTGTTCTACGCAATAAGAAGCAAAATATAACATTAAGAAATACAATTAATTACAGCCCTAGGACCACTGCGCATAACGCCACTAATGGTGCCCCCGCAATGCACTGCCGTAACTGCTTCGACGACACCAGTGTTTTAGCATGAACTAACTGTGGATAATCAATCGCCGCATGCATACAGTACACCCACGCAATCTTCTTGGTTATCCTCTCGCACACTGACTAAACAAGAAAACCAGCATTTTTAAATAAGCCAAATTTCAGAAATTTTGCGTCCAGCAACGTTGCTCTCGATTGTATTAATGTCGGTTCTAAAACAAGCAGGTAAATCGAGGGGGGAAATGGGAAGACATCATCAGTGCCGTTATGCGCATAATTCTTATGCCCCAAGAATTGCACAATAGCCGCAACAGTAAAACAGTTTTCCACCCAGCTTTCCTCTCCAAAATAACGCCATAAAAAATCGCGCTACACCAGCTAGGATTGTACGCAAAATTTTGGTTGAATGTGTTAAGGTAGAGAAGTTTCTTGAAAGAACACATCATTGGTAATATGTAAATGTCACCTTTACCAGGAATGCCTTAATTCCTGATGGCTTATTACATACAGAAAAAAAGGCTAGTCCGCGTCCAGTCAGAGTACTTAATTTGAAAAACTATCCTGTAAGCTTAAGCAAGCATTTGTCTACGAAAGCGAAACATAAACTGTAGCAGACGAGCAGTCGCCAAGTGCGACTGGTTTAAACGAGGCCGATAGAATGAACTATTTTTTGAAACTCCCTTGAATTGAACGGTTGCATGCAAAAAAATGTCAAAAGACATGTGTAAAAGCCAGTGAAAAACTAGGCCGTAAATGCAGACAAGTGAAAGATCACGGTTTCGTGCACCTCTTGCGCACTCAGTTCAAAATGTCATTGGTTTTTTGTAGGCTTGAAACAGACCGAAAACCGGCTCCAAATATCTCAAAAGCATAAGACGAAATGGTATTCAGCCCCCTTCCAGATACTGCCCATATCTGCTACTACTGCTGCGCCTTTCCACTGCCTCTCAGAAGACATCTAGCTTTACATGCTTTTATAAGAAAAGCAACCTTACCCAAATTCACACTCAATCTTACGTGGACGATTCAAAACAAAATGCCAATTAATCGGAAAAAGATTTATCACGGCTTCCACGACACTAGTTAGTGACCGATAAAACAGTTGCTCCTGAAACAAAGCAGGGAACGACTGTAAAATTTAGGACCTCAGCTCGAAGTTTGCCCAAACACCACAATTTTTTATCGGAAGACCACAAAAAATGCCCATCAAGTTTAATGGTAATTCGCGCGTTTGCTATAAGCGAGCGTTTCTCACTATCAAGGGGCTGTGAAACATAACTTCAGGAAAAGAAGTCTTCGAGTTTTCAAAAACCAATTCCGACATCTCCGCGCTACCTCCTCAACTCGTAAAGCCTAGGGGACTCCTCGTTATTCAACTTAAACTACGCACTGCAGCTGTTGCGAAACACGATCAAGGCCCTAATCAATATTTTCGGACAAATAACTAAGCTAAACTACGTAATTCTCAACCTTTCACGGAGAAAGGAAACACCACTTGAAAAGGTTGCCTTTATAGAAACATGTGTGTAACTAATTATATGCTTTCACAGTCTGACGACCTTTTTAAAGCCTGTTTTCTCTTTGCTGAAACTCAGAGCTTGATATACTTTTATTTAAAAAATAGTTCAGCAGGATACTAGCCTTCGGAATGCAACGCATTTTTTGGTTCAATTAGTTCACCCTCCATCATCACAAAGTACCATTTTGGAAGCTTACGAACAACTACGCGAAAAATTGCCATCTCACGTTTCCTAGACAAAAACGCGCATAACCATCATCAGCATGAGTTATCAGTTCAGTAAAGAAAAACAATCATTAACGCCTTCTGACGGAATCCACATCTCATGGTCACATTTTTGCATACGTTCATCAGAATCCTAGCGGCACAGTTAATGATGCAAAGCTTCACCTTTCTTTCCATAATGCCACATCCTAGCTACCTTCTGACCCCGTCGTTTTTGGCTCAGGTTATTTAAGGAAAAGGTGCAAAAGAAGAAAACCGAAATTACCCGCACTCCTCTTCTTTGAGCGTTCAATGTTGCCTGTAAGAGCGATCTTCAGTTCGCCAGCCTTTGCGGAATCCTTTGGGGAAGTCAGCTGCAGCGTTATCTTCGTGTTGTCGACTGCAAAAATACCACAGTGAGCGTCTTTTTAAAAAACCTAGGGCAAACCAAACCAAACACACTGTAACTTGCGTCTTCGTACTGCACATGTTTAATTATTTCAGTGGCACTTGATTTCCCTGCTGCCAATTTTCAAATTCAATAGAAAGCAAACGCACCACGCCTCTACATGCCATCAACAAAGCTTCATGACCCCCTTAATCTTAAGCTTATTTAAGTGCCACAACAACTGCTCCCCTCACTCTCTATTTTGAACCACGTATCAACATCGGCACCTAGATCTCAGCATGTATCCTGGTCGTTGCTTGCTATTCACAAACTTTACGGCAGTTATGCACTCACCGCAAGCATTTGCACATAACACTTTCTAAGCAACACATCCGCTTTCGCTTACAAAGAACGCCAGCGGCTGCTCGCCTCATCAATGCCTGCCCAGTGTTGCTTTTCTTCGTTATAGTTATTGCTTCGTTCAGCAATTCAAAAACCGACTCGATTCGGAAACGTCCGACATCTGGGACAAATATCGACAAATAATAGGCTCAGAAAAGAACGCTCAAATAAAAGTACAGAATTAAACAACAGGTCTACGGAAAATAATTCGGCAGTTACAATCACACATGAGCACCCGCTCCTCTAACTGGAGGGAAAAGGTGTGGGGAGGAGAGGGGAAAGGAGAAGAAAAGGAAGTAGTGATGGATGGAACTAGTTGATGCTTCCCAGTGTATTTGGTAACAAGTATTATTTTCGTGTTTTAACTTAGCAAATATGACGCACGATACACCATCAGCTGCGAAACTGAAGCTGATTTTTGGCAAGCCGCTGTCCATCAGCACACATTAAGCATCTACTGCCGCGCGCTGCATTACCAAGAGGAGATCCAGTCTGAATGAACTGGAAGCGAGTGAACACCATATAAAAGCGAAATTCAGACCAGTCAGGAATACAGAAAAATGGCAGTTTTTAACGGAATGACAAAAAGGAGCCATTTTATCCTTGCGTGCCGTTCTATCAAAATAGGATCCAAAGACGTTATCCACTTACGATCAGGCTCCATCAGTCGTTGTTGTGTTCTTTTACTGATCGGGCCATAACAAGTGCGAGGCTGCCATCCTGCCATCCTACACCTCAAGCGCCCGGAACTTTGACGGGCACGAATAGTTCTTTTACTGATCGGGCCATAACAAGTGCGAGGCTGCCATCCTGCCATCCTACACCTCAAGCGCCCGGAACTTTGACGGGCACGAATAAACACGAAAAATGGTCTCCGAAGACTTCTAACGAACGCAGGAAGTGGAGGGAATTTTCCGAGAGGCAACCATTCAAAAACTATGTGCAGAAGAGAAAAAAGTTGCCATTTGATTTTTCGGAAGACCTTGGCTTACTCTGAAAGGCTCACAAATGCACTTTTTGAATGGCATGCGAACTGCACTCGCTACACAATCCCACTCCCACTTCCTATTCAACCCTCCCTCCCCTCTCAGCCCTAAGTTTGCCAATGTCGAATATTTGTTACCATCTAACACAATTTATCAAAAGCTTCAAACACTCTCTCACAAAAAGAAATTAAAAAGCTCTTCAAAATACTAAAATGAAATAAAAAGTCATAAACCCCCTCCTTTCTAGTTCACTTTCCGAGGTCTGCACTAAGGCATTTGAACACGCTGTTCACCAAAATGGAGCGCCTCACATGAAGAAAGTCGGTCCATAAAAATGGCACACAACGAATGCGACGGTTGCAATGAACGAAGAGAAAAATAACATTTTCCACCATCCGATTCCTTCTTGATGGTGTGTGATATCTTGAGAGTTTTCTGTCCAATAAGGGAATCCTCGAAGAGCTTCGACTTGCCGAAAACACGGAAGTCGAGTTGAGATGACTCGCTCACTTGCACCTGAAGTGAAAAAAACCGTCAAGTCTAATGCTAGCAACGCGGCTCAACAACGTTACCTGCTACTTAATAGCTTATCCAGATTCCCATAAAGTATAATATGCATGCTTCTCATTTAGCAATCTTAAACCTCTAAACCTCTTTTATTACAGCTCTGCTACTTGGTGGACCTACATCTCATCCAACCAAACATATCCTCGCGTTAACACAATCAAAGCCCATACATACCTTCAAAGCTCACACTTCCTCGTGATGATATCTCAGTCCACAAAACTCCATTATAAAGCTGCTAATTTCTCACATTTCTTTATTGAGGAAAAATAACAGTGGATTAGAAATCGCAGTCAATTTAGAGAAACTCCCTTCTTCGTCAGTCCAGTCATCTAGCCATACCTCTCTCTCTTTACGATCAAAGCACAGCCTTAATAGGATTGGACAATGGAGACAGACTTGAGCTATCTGTGACGAGGGACAGAGGTCAAAGCCCGTTCCTATTCTCGCATGGAATACAAGTCTCACCACTTCCTGCGGAAGTTTCCTCCCCTAGAAGAAAGCACGCCAGGTTCCCCCAGAAGAAAGGGATTTTTAAAAAGTGATTCTTTTCGGCTGTTTCTTTTTCTTAGATGCCCTACAACATACGTTTTATCATAGCCTGCAAAAAAGTTTTTAATCAAAGATTATTTTTTAGCAAATTCAGAACTTCGGCCGAAGGCAGAACATTTCTCTCTACTGCCCCTCTCTTCCCCCTCCCCCCCAAAAAAAAACCTCCAAATAACACATGATGAGCTGAAGCAAACAGTCTTAAAGCAACTTCTACTCTTTAGCAAATTCAGAACGTTGTTGGCAGAAGGTAAAACACTCCTCGCCCTCCCCTCCCAGAAAAAACCTTGAAAGTCACAGACCAAGCTGAACAGTTTAAAAAAATGAGAAAATGCGTGACAGGGACTAGGGCGAACGCGCTTATGCAATGCTCCTCGATGGGCGTGCCAGCTTCTTGAAGTATCGTAACGCCCAACTAGCTTAAACATACAGATTTGTAAGAACGTTTAGCTGGCTATATACACCTCCTATTGATGTTGGTGGGTCGACATGAAACCTGATGTGCAATCTTATCATTTGTCATCAGAAAGGGAATCGACAAACATGCATATGTATGCATACAAATATACGAATTGAGGTGATAGCCGCGCACCTAAATTGCACTTTTACGAATGCTAGTTTTGCATAAACCATACAGTAGTGGTAATCATCGAAATAAGGGTCCAATGCTACGATGAACCGGAATGGGTTCACTTGACCATGAGATAGCAGGAATGGTACAGGTCTCAAAGTTCGAAATAAATCACCAGCAGCTCCTAGATAAGTATGCATCAAAAAAAAATTGCGAACTCTGGAATAAGCAGCGGAAAGAAAGGAGAAACATGCGGATTACGAGAAAAATCATCCAAAACCGAAAAACATTTTATGCCCTAAGCATAATTTATTTTCCAAAATTACGAGTTGTCTGAGTTTTTGCTATTTAAGAATTATCCGTCCTCGTCAACGTCGACATATGAACGTACGTTATGAACTTTCCACCAAAACTCTCCCATCTTATACTTCACTAAAAATGAGTGAACCGTAAACTGCAGAAAAACTGTAAACAGGGAAAATTTCTGGGAAGTAAAACAGGTGGTGAGTGGAGGCGAGAAGGGAATCGATTGAGATGCTCGATGCTCTATTTGTGCCGCACTTCATTTCAGCGGCAAAAAATGTGAGGAAGGATTTCGATGAGGTACTGATGCATTAAAATATAATAACTGAACAATCGAATAGTATTAATTCATTGTTCTGCACGCCACTTACGAACTCTCGCATAACGCTTAAAACTGCTTCAGCAATTAATTCCTAAAAGTACAGCCTCGTTAACCAACGACGTTCGTTAACTGTACCTCTTTCCGAGCTGAGATATTGCGCAAATGATGCTCATACGTAAAACTCTTCTCCAACAGTCCCGCTTTACAACAACCAGCTGCAGCGCGGAAGTGGCAAGAAACTTGAAACGAGGGCTTTTTCCAAACGCTTGGCAATACAGGAAAAAAGCGCGAAAACGTCAGTACCAACCAACGTTGTTAATCGATGAAAGCCGAATTAACCAATGTGCCGAAAGTGAACTAGCAAGTACTAAGTTAGCAAGTAATAACTTCAAACCTGTAGCTGCTCGTCCCACTGCGGCGTACTCGTTTTTTTCTTGACTGCTGTTTTCTTCGACGGCGAACGATCGACGACCAATTCAACGTAGACATCTGGCGGTTTACTGAATATACCTCCGACGCCTTGCAATTTGGCCGAAATAACTGAAAATAACACTAGCGGAGTAACGACAAAATGGTCACTTGCTGCCCCTATCAGAAGCGCAGAAGAGCTCTAAAGAATGCATCGACTAATATAACAATAAGCAGCTTTCAACACTTCTTAAATATTGTGCAACCTTGCTTGGTGGCATGTCAAAGAAATAAACTAGTGACAAGAACGCGGCTCAGAAACAAGCCATTCAACGTGAGCGAAACTGATACAGCATGTTACGATAGCGAAAGCAGACCCATCTATCCGAAGAATATTCAGCTGCCTGCTTATCGGGTCAACAGCTTATAACCTTAAACAGAAATTATCTTTTATTGGATTCCAAGTTGTTTCGACATCACTCCAGTGAATGCTGTTTCATCAGCTTTTTTATCGCAACATATCTGTCGCTCAGGGTAGAACTAAAGGAATTATCCAATGCGAACTGAGAAGTTATACCATGGTGCAGCGATCAATCAATAAATAAACTCAAGCATCATCACCTCATATGACTAGTAATTTTTAAGCATTCACTGGACGATGAACGACTGAAACATAGCACCTGAGAGTGGCTCAATAAGCACCTACAGATGATCGGTCTTCTAGCGCTGGCAAGTCAACGAAGCCCATGCTTCCCTCAGCATTTTCCTAGTTTGGCACTGTTCCCATATTACAGACTTCGCGACAAATTCAGCTAAACTTTCATAAAACGCGCAACTATAAAACAAAAATGAATCGTGCTACTTCAAGCACTCATTGAAATTTTTTGTTTGCGCGAAAAACGTTAATGTGCGTTAGTGAACAGAATGTTAAACCAGTGAACAAGCCTGCGCTACGCGTCTAACTTAACGTGCATTCATAAAAGTAAAAGAACCAAAAACGCATTCAGGAAACACGGAAGACGAAAACTCAAAAACCGGCATCAAGAACGAACATATGCTGCAGCCAACACAGACGATCAAAAACATGCACTTTGTTCGAGTTCACTCAAAAAAATTTAATGAAGGAATATTTGTGAACGAAAAACCAAAAATCTTCTGGTTTCCGGTGAGCGGAAAACGTAACAAGAGAGGTTGACGTTGGTGATGAGCATTTCGGTAAGCACAAATTTACAACGATGAAATATTCACATATCGCTAATAAAAGCTGCAACAATGCTGACCTCGAATAGAATCACATGTTGGGAACGTTCCCGAATATGTGTTGCACAACTATTTCATCGCCAGTCAACAGAGGTAAAATACCGTAAAACCTCAATTATTACTACTCGGGACTTAACAGCTTTCCGACGGCTTTAGGCTGAGCGCAACATCGAAAATGCATTTTTGCTAAATTTTTTGAGAATATATAACCGATGCCAAACTTTTTCGATTTTCTCAACAAAAAAAAAACTAACTCTTCATAAGAAACAAGATAAGGGAAAGCAGTAAATAAAAAGGTTTACGTCAAGCTAAAGCTGATGGTCTCAGCATCAAAGAAATCGGTGCTGCCTTTCATAAAAACTAACTGCTATTCAGATACGAAAAGCGTCGTTTTGCTTTGTAACGCCGATAAAGCCTGAGTGCTTGCCAAAACAGTCCTACAGCATCAAATTCCAGTCCATTAAAATCCTTACACTGTCGACTCGACTAGATTTCTATCGAACAGGACACCATAGCTGCGGATTTTTGATGAAAAAAAGATTCAAAGCGAACACTTATAAAGGATGTTTCAGAGTTGTCGAAAATAAGCATCACGTGTTAAGCAGAGTATGGAATCGTTAAGAAGAACAACAGATGTAGTCGGGTTCAAAAATTTCTTTTACTTTAACAACAGAAACGTGATGTTGTAAGAGTTCCGCGACTGACTCACTTGATATGTGAAGAGGGAAGAGCTTGAGCCGCTCATCGGTTGCAGCGTTCTGCGAAGGCATTCTCAGCTCACCATCAGCAGCCATAAATGGCGTAGCAGCCGCCTGCAAATAGTTGATCGCCGGGACGGATAGTAGAGGTGCGAGATGAGTCAGCGGTGCACACAAGTTTTAAGGCGACACCGCGAACGCCGACGCAGTAAGCGAGAAAAAGCAACGAACGCATACGAGCATCAGCACTCACAATAAACGCGCTGCCGCTATCTGTCGACGTGCACCGACACCAACAATCAATGCAACCAATGCAATGCATCGATCCTACTCTCGATTACCTGTTGCAGCAACGCATCAAAAACGTGCTGTCCCTCCATAACACCAACACCACCTCACGCAACCACCACTGAGATGGAGAACGGGGATGGAAGGAGGGAGGAGGGAGGAGGAGGAAGGGGAGAGAGGAGGAAAGGAGATCGGCGAGGAAAGGGCCGGGAGGGAAGGAGTGGACGGGAGGAATAGGAAGAGCAGATAGTACAAATTAACAAAAGAGAAAATTCTTTTAACAACAATTTATTGCGCTCAAAATACTTCCCCCACCTCTCCTTAAAGCAACTTGATTTTGTCCAAACTCCTTACATGTTTGTTTTACATCAACCTTTCTGCAAGTCTTAGCTTTACCATATTATATGCAAACGAGGACTGCACTTGAAGTGAGTTACGAAAACATGAACTAGACCCACACAGAACGCTGCATTTGAGGCTCCAAGAACATGAAAACAAAACTGAAAAATTAAAGCAAAGCCTCGGTGACGCTTTTGCTTGAGCTAGATATTTACATTGAGAATACGCCTGACAGATTCGAGTACAACATGACAGCAATAATTCAATTATTTCGACACAGGCTATGGAACACTTCCAATGCTTACAACGCTCAATTTCCCTTGAGTCCCTCGATAAAAAGCCACGGGACTTGAATTCAAGCATTATCGAAACTGGAGCAAAAGAAAATATCAGAATTTGAATGCAACCCCAGTGTAAACCGCTCCGGAAATCGTTCTAAGACCAAACCAAAACGCATCAACGAACAATACAAGCATTAGGAACGTTGAACACGCCGTTGCGATCACCCTGTCAATGTGCACGTCACAAAGAGGATTCTTTCGTCCTTCGACATTGCTGACAAGACATAGTTGTAATAAAATTACTGAGCAAACAATACAAAAATGTGAGACTTTTGGGGGCCTTAATCTTTGGAGTCTTTGGAGTAGAAACTTCCTCCTTCAATCCTCTATTTCATGAACGTGAAATAAATGCACTTTACGGATCTAGCCACTTTATGGAAAAAAAACGCAGTTGTCTCATAGCAGCATGACAAGTTGGAAGTTTTCTAACCTCGACCAACCTGAAACGCTCTACCATTTACAGCTCTTATTAGATGATATATGGTGTTCTTAAATAACGAAAAATGTTTGTTTGGCGGCCGCTAACTGTGTACCGGGTAACTACGGGCAAAGCAGCGGATGATTAAAAGAATGATCCCTCGTTCCAAAGAGGAAGAAGTGTGCCGTTAGCCTTGCTTGCTAGGCATGTACGAGATCATGTGCCACACATCACCCGAGGGTTTTATCGTCGGAGTGTGAAACCAATCGACCGGCTTAATGCCAGTCCTCCTTTCACTTTGGCATTGCCCTCCCCTCTCCACAAACATTTCGCAGCGAGTGAATCAAAGCCTAAGCCCTTCCCCTCCATCTCTTCCACCTCCAACGTATTTTGGAGACCACATGTGCCAAAACGACCATGTTGACTACACTGAAGCCTCATTCGCCAAAATGTTACCTATAAGCAGTTTAAGCTGCGAGCGATAAGAATAAGTCCAACGCAAACAGCTACTTAGTGATGCGAATCATTGTTTTTGTAAGCATTTAAACGCGAAAAGCGCTGGAAAGATCAAAGCAACAAACCGCGGTCGGCGTGATCGTCTCACAACCTTCGATGACTGAATTCACACTGCCCTTTCGAACCAACGTACAGCACACAAACATTCAGTTCTGCAGCCAAATTAGGACAGAAGATATGCCTTCTACATTTACAGTTTAAAAAAAGGTGGCGAGAAGATATGCCCTCCTTTACATATACAGTAAAAATAAATTTTGTTGAACTGATTGTGCACAACGCTGATTCACCGACATCTACGAAGCTGCCAGTCAGGTGAATGAGACTGTCTGCAAATCTAAGTAAATTTCGCACAATCAATTATGACACCGGCGAATTTGAGCCGCCTATGCAATACTGCCCGCTGATTCTTTAAGATGTGTTGGGATGCAACCACTGCAAACAAAAACCCATTCAGCCGGCACCGATTCGATGCAAACGTGCAATGCATTACGACGCTTGTGCTTCACGTTTGCGTAGTGCATGTCGAGAGAGGATGAGATGCTCTGCATATGACGTCTTCATGATGCAACAAGCAGTATTCTGTTAAAGCAGTACGGCAATCAATCACGTTATATTTTACTGCTCGAATCTTTCAGTCATACGCATCCTCCATGCAATCCACTATGGCCTCACGGGAGGCCATTTATAAGATTTAAAACAATATAGATCTAGTTACGCCTTATTTCGGCAGAATGATCCATGCAGTTTCCCAAACCTTCAAGACCTGCCTGTCTTCGAACTATATTTAAAGTCTGTCTTCCTAATCGCTTATTTTAGCAGTATCCGCGACCAATTCCTCGGAAAGCCGAAATTGGAGAGATTGAGTGGAGGGATGGGAATCGCAACCATTTTCGACAACGGCATAAGGCCGACTTGTTAGAAAGTGATGAATCGAACCGAAAAAAATGGCAGTAAAGGATTTCCGCATTTTTGATGATGTCAGAATGATAACAGATAGCAAACAAACTACATATATGAAATCGAACGAGACTATTTAGCGTTAAGCAGTTTTCAGTAAAGCTACAAACCGAAGGGATTTTCCTGAACCATCCTATGCCTGAATGAAGGATGCGAGGAGATCATGAGGTCACCTCTTCTCTATCATTCGTCTCAGGCGGATCTATCCGAGCAGAGTTTTTCAGTCTGACGAAATTTCCTGAAACTAAATGCGCGCTGAAAACTCGCTTATCTTGGTTAGTGTAGTTTCCTCTCTCGCCTAAATCCCAAATTTTGAAACAACTGTTACCGCATTCCGCCACCTGATGCAATCCCACCCTTTTCGTAAGTTCTGGATGCTCTGCTGCATTTGAAGAACATTTCAGCAATCACTTACACAAGTTATCAACGATTATTCGGTTACTATAACAGCACGTGCAACAGAATGTGCTTAAATTCTGATTTCAGACATGCAACCTGATCAGGCACACGCAAAACAATGAACTATGCGCGTACTACGCTCACTGGCATCACCTGCAAAGTTGGCCAGGAGGATTTAAGTAATCAAGCGGCCTCGAGTATCAGCAACAATTTATCAAGAACAACAATCACAACCATGACAACGTCACCTTAACCGAATGATGCGAAAACTATGAAGACTTCTGTTAGGAAGTCTACTCACAAAAAGGAAACCTCTTTCCGCCTAACGCTAGCCGCAAAATTCACTCACGAAACGAAAAGCAGTATGCGTTCACAAATGCCGACATTTCACACGCGCAACACACCAAATCTTATACGCATAATCAAACTCCTCCAACGCTATGAAGATACGAATATGGCACCATGGAGTCTCAGATACGCTTAATCATTCTCGTCACGTCAACCGCTGTTGTCTGAAATATTTATTTCGGCTCGATGAGGAGGCCAAATGAGATAAAAGATCATGCACATTGGCTATGACGTCAAAAATCAACATACATAAAGCGTTAATCAATCAGTGGATAAGCTAGAAAGACCACCCTGTGAGGGCAACTCAGATCCTTCAGCACAGCAACATCACAAAATCAAATCCCCAACAACACACCCCTCCACGAAGAAAGATAGTACGGACGCACGGCGAACACCGCATGCTCGGGAATGGGATGAACGCAAGTGGCCGTCGTCGCTCCCAATCAATCAATTGGCACCGCAGCACACTCGCTGCACCTCAACGGTGCTCCCTGCGGTTCAATTCAGTTCAAACTAACCGACATATTCTCGAGTAAAACGTTCGTAACGGTTACGGTAGTTCGAATTAGTCGACATGCAAGTGGGAAGAGCATGAAGCTTATATGAAACGGTTGTAAACTGCGCGGGTATAGCAGTTGTGTAAAATGGTGTGTGGCAGCGTGATTCTGCATAACGTTGGTTAACGGAGAACGAGGAAGAAGAAGAATGGTCTGTATTCACATGAATAAGGAAAACTGCACGCGGCGGTAGGATACATAACAAAGCGGTACCGAAATAAATGCAATTATGAGGGCAGACGTTTAGAGGAATTGCAGATATGTACATGAAAGAGTCGAAGGTAATGAGCAAGGAATGCAAGAAAAGGAGTTGCACATGTGTACACAGAAACAGCAGATGCATTTAGCAATAAGACAGTAGACAAATCGTACAGATGTGAGATGTGACTCAATAAATTAAATGAGCGATTGTTCTGACGTCAAATGAGTCGAGGCGGTTCATGAACACGGAAAGATTCTGCCCCTCAGCGATTCTGCTGGGGAGTTCACTCCAAATATGGAGTGCTCTGAAATGGACGCTGTAGAGGACGCTGTTCACAGAACACATTTTGCGCGCTAATTGGTAACGATGGGGTCGACTTTCACGCTGATCAAGAAGCGTAAGCAGACTCTAAGGGTATATCAAAGAAACCTCTGACTATTTCGAAACACAGGACCAAATCAAATTTAAGTCGGCGACATTCCAAAAGTTCGAGGTCGACTATCTTCAATCTGACCGTATAGGTGTATATCAGTTTTCAATAGTTTTTATCTCACTGATAAGGTACGGTGACCGTGCCTGCGTATAGTATTCTAGTATGGAACGGTAGTACACAATATAGGCTTTACGGTAATGTCCAATGCATCTGTTGCAATGCACGTGGGACACAGTTAGCCACCTTTAGCGCTTTCGTAGCTACTTCAGTGCAGTCAAAATTCCAGTGCAAATTTGAACAAATCATGACTCCAAAGTCGTGGATCCAGTCATCCGCAGATGGTAAATAAAACTATTATGAACCCGGCATTTCTTGTACGAAAAATAAAGAACCCGGCATTTCTTGTACGAAAGTCAAGTTACCATGATTTAGACCAATCGCTGAAGGCAGTCAGACCGCTTTGCAAAATGTGAAAATCGATAGCGGGGTTTTGCAAAGGGCGATATACTTTTCAGTCATCTGCGAACAGTTTGCAAACGCTAGACAAATTATCACACACATCGTTTATATACAACATGAACAACGATGGGCCAAGCACACTTCCTTGGGGAACACCGTTGACTTGATGGCGATAGTCGGAGAAGGAATCCTCTACACTTACGGTGAAGCGACGATTCATCAGAAAGCTTCCTAGCCACTCTGACCGTGAGCTACGAACAGCATAAGCTTCTAGCTTGTGCAAAGGCCTAATATGGTTGTTGTGTACGTATTGATCTTGCTGTTTTCGATTGATTTGCACTTTCTTTGCACTTTAGTTGCAATTTGTCATTGACAGGTATTTCACAATGTTTCATCATAACAAGGCGGGCTCAAGTTCTTCTTTAGCATAACCGACAGCCGACGCTCTTCAGAGCTTTCTGATGGCATACCGCTCAACTCATTGCCCATCAGGACCGGATCAAGCGTCGCCAGCCGAAAAGTTCTTGGGACGCCGACTGCGTACAATTTTTGAACTGATGATGCCGTCTGCCGACGATCCAGTAGGACCACGTGACAGCGAGATGGAAGAACAGTTCAATCGTCATCATGGCGCACGACGCCGCCACTTCGAGGTCTTTTGTGTTTCTGATCGTCTACAGTGTGGTTATCGTCAATAAAGCTATTCTTCTTCGCCCCGGCTCGACGCATCAGGAACTCGACGGCGTCACAACAATGGTAGACCACGTCGAAGGCCTTAGCATAGTCAGTGTATTTAATTTACCGGTTTGAATTTACTGATTAAGTGCATTAATCCATTCACATATTGAGGTTATTAATTGGCAAATAGTTGATCGACCTGGCAAGAAGCCATAAGGAGGTGCTGAAGTAAATTATTCTTAACAATAACCTTCACTACCTTGCATAATGAGGACCTCAGACTAATTAGACGGTAGTTCTGCACGCAAGTAGGAAGGGTCTACTTTAGCGAAGAGGTGATTACAGCGGTCTTCCAGGAGAATGGGAGTGAGCAGCAGGAGATACTTTTTTCACAAATTCAATTCAGTGGAACAGCGATAATGTTAGCGGCGCGTTTTATGAAATAAGAATGTATTTCATCCGGAGCAAGCGAGATTTTCAACTTATAAGTGGCGTTCCTCACAGATTTTACACTCACATTCACCGCTGACAGTTGCTGTCTTGTTCCGATTAAGATTTCTGGCAGAAAGTTGTCCGCTTTCTTAAAGATTTGACAGAAAAAGTCTCCGAACATATCATACTTGACACAATTGTCTACGACAGGGCACGAATTCGTATCTTTTAAAACGCTTATACCATGGCAGGCGCTTAATTTCCAGTTGAAATGACCTAACATTCCCAGAACATATCAAACGCCTTTCTTAATTATTTGCAAACTGCTGATAAGCCTGATGGGAATCACTAGCACACTGAAGATGCCGCTTTCCCACCTGGCTTATGGCGATCCAGCAACAGGAAATGTTTTTTTGGCTGCCATTCGCTGTATTTGGGCAGGGATGGAGTGGTTGTTTTCACCTTTGCTAATGGGATGCAAACACCAACAATAACGTCCAACAACTCGATGAAACCTGCATACATTGCCTCGATGTACGAACATTTAAAAAAAAAGGTATTCCAATCGATTCTTGAAAGCATAGCATTAGCCTTAACCCAGTCACTCCCATAAAATCTCGGTAACTGTGAGGCGAAGAAACTGGCGGCTGAACCATTACCACGAAATGTATGCTTGCATGGCCTCCTGTGAAGTTTTTGCCTACAAGCGCTTCGTTTATAAGGGTCAAAGCATTTGTGAGGAGAAGGTGTTGAACATGCTGTCTTGACGAGTTGCGCTGTTAACCATCTTGACGAGTTGCGCTGTTAACCAATTGTCTTACACTGCACTAGCGAATGAATGCCTTAAGCGAACCCGAGAGGCGTACAACGCCGTTCTCATTCGAACACGCGTTAAAATCCCCAACAATAATACATGGCATGTTCGTCGAACACAACTGAGCTAGGAACTCGAAAAATTCTTCCGTTTCATTGGATGTATAATGGGAAGGAAGATGAGCTGCAATTAAACGGAACATTTTCTCGCAAGCAAGATCAACATAAAGCACCTCGCACTCAGAGGAAAAGGGCATGCTTTCAGAAAACACGATATTAAGACCAAGACGCACAAGAATCGCTACAGCATCACTTCCCCCCTTTTTTGTCAGAACGCGATCACATCTAAAAACTTAGGCGGACTGCATGGAAGGCAGGGAGTCGGGGAATGAATCAGTTAACTAAGTTTCCGAAATAAGTATTACGTCGAGAGCTGCGTTATCAGCTAGCAATTTTAACTCCGGCAGCTTGTTCACTATGCTCCAGACGTTGAAGCAAATGCATTTTAGTCCGGGACTGTTGATGCCACTGAGAATGGTAGCTCCAATACAGGTAGGAGAATGTGGAGGCAAGAGTGAGATACTTAAAACACTGCCCCCTGTACCCGGCCTCCCAAATGGCTTTCGAGAACATCGCCTGTGGGGCTTCTGGGGATAGCTGAGCCGCACCTGGTTATTGCGCACTACATACAGCCCAATAGGATCTTCCCTACGCTTCGTAAAACGTTCTCTACGAATCGCAACGGTATAAGACCGGCAAAATGTAGACCGAGGAAAACTTGGGCGAACGTTTCAGTATGCTACCTTGGCGAAGTACTTGTACAGCATCATGACCATTTTTAAAAACCTTAACTGGACGTCGTTTTGTTGGGTTGAACACTCCCATTATGTATAACTTAAGACGTTTAATTCGCACAATATTTCTGCCACTGATTCCACGTCGCACTCATGTTGTTGCTGAGGTGGCCGCACGATTCTTCAACACCAACGAACATATCAGAACGTCATCGTTGTTATTCTGCATCAAGTAGACCGAGGAAAACTTGGGGGCGTGCGGAACTGTTCACAGGTTGTTGAGTTCATCTGCATGTGTCTTGAATGGCTGCCACCGTGTGTATAAGGGACTGTAAAGCGCTGGCGGTATCCTCTTTCGATTATTCATAGCCGCTCGCACTTGCAGTTGAGGACGAAATGTAGAGAATGGTACAATGCACCGCAATGTCGATCACAACCACACCTTCTAGATCTCCTAGATCTACAAAGTAAGCCGCTGCACAGATCAGCCTCAGACTTTATGTCTGGAAATATCTTTCATGTGCTCGTCTTTGTTTTGCTCTTCCAATCTCATGCATAATCGCAGCGCATCTTTTCATGCTGCCATGCTGATCCACATCAGCACTCAAACATCCCTTTCACCACTCCTGGAACTGAAGCCTGCGAAAATCCACCTCTTGAGGTGAACAATGTTGTCAAACTTTCTACACGGCTTATCCATTCTGTGGCAATGTCAGTGCGCATACAAAAACGTTTTATGATTATATCAACGATTTCAACATAAAAGCGCACATGATTCGCAAAACGTATCACAAGATCACAACTTATGCTAGCAAACTGATATAAGATCACAGAGCGCTATGGAAAAAAAAGCGTATCTCTCCAATGTACAACCATGTAAAACCTAACTGATAACGCGTCGGCGTCGGCGGTTTCCACTCCACGAGCGCCAGTTCCCACATATGCAATCAAAAAATTAAAAATAAAATACAATCGGAAAGCACCATCAGCCTGCGGTTAGAAGCGCACAGAATTCCCTGCATAAATAGCGCTAGCGTTAAAGGCCAAAGTCAATGTACAGCGACTGCAAGTGACGAAGTTTCTACATTATACACAACATGACGATTACTTTTGGCAAACGATGAAGTAAAAAAGGCACTCATAAAGGGACCTTTCAAACGAGAACGAACAACTGGCCCACAGAACATTTGGGTAGACGCACGTGCTTTGAACGTCGCCCATTCTTCAATAAAAATTGACGCGGTGTCGTTCCGTTGTCACTGCTAGTCAGTTCCCTTCTCTGGCACTCACGAACTCAACACGCTTTACTGCACACAAACTCAGCATCCGTAGACTTACCCCTCTTAATTTCAAGACTTGTTTGTTTGCGACCTCAAATTTCAGCTGCGTCGGTTTCGTAACTTTCTTCCTTCTCTTTCTGTCTTTCATATATCATTTTCAGTCGAGACTTTAGCGTGAAATCGAGCTACGGCTTGTAACCTCCCTATCCTTCCCCCCCCTCCCCCAACCCTCAATTCAGACATAGGTGGAACGGAGAGAAGGCAGGAAGCGAAGAAGTTCATATATGAGCCTCACTCTCAAATTTCACTGAACGAAAAAGCCCCACAGAATTTATGACAGTTCATCCTCCCATTATCACTTTAAGAAAGTTAACGATCCCAATTTATTAGGAAATTGGCTAATAACAGCAAATGGAAGAGACTATCATTTATAGAAAAAGAGAACATATTAAATAAGATCACTGATAAAGTACCGACGTTATTTTGAAAAAGTCTAATGCTAAAAGGCTGAGCGGGAGAGCAGAAGAGAAAAATGACAGAACAGGCTTTAGTCCCTAATACTGGGTGGATCACCAAAGGGTGGGATATCGGGAACGAATGCAGAGCAGGCAGCAGCCTGATCGTTAGCAAGGCGCACCACGCCAACGCCACCACCCAGACGCCGGTAGGTCATGCAGCCGGACTGACGCCACTGGTTGCACTCCCGATCGTACACCTCCACCGTTTTCAGGTAAGTCGTCCCATCAAATCCCCCTACCGCGTACAGCTGTCCATTAACAACCGCCAGTCCCACCTGAAAAAATAAAGCAGCTTGTTTACCCTCTCTCAATAACGAAAAAGCTGAACGATCTCACCTTTCTTGTCGATCACCGCAAGACAAAAATAGTTCTTCGTATCACAGAGACATGAGTTAAATAAATGTCTTAACGTTGAGCTCTCTCTTGGTAACTCATTCTCCGATAATCACTCCGACCGCATAACTTCTAATCACGGATGCGGTTTAGCCATTCCGACCAGTAAGATCATTCATTCATCTCTCGTAAGCTCAGTATCCCTTTTCAGTTATACTCAAGCATCTCTTTGCCTTTTTAGCCTTTTCCAGTATTCAATAGATTCACTCATATGCTTCTACAGCTCTCATTTTGGTCACACACAGGATAACGAATTACTTGTTGATTATCTTGATTCAGTCATTTCTCCAAACGACGAAACGGTTATGCTATGGGACTCTAATAATCCATACATTGAATGGAATAACCTTTCGTTCAACTGTGTTGGCAACCATAAACATTTCGTGGACTGGATCATTAATCAGAACTTTTGCCAAGACCTCTCTCAGCCTACAAAGGATAACCGCTAATAACAGTACTTTTTTAGACTTAGTATTAGGTTCCAAATCTGAAACGGTTACGGGTTGGCCTATTGAAGATCCCTTCTGCCATCAGATCACTGCGCAGTGTTCTTTGATACATCAACCCCTCTTAAACAAAATAACACAAGAAACGGAGAAATTTCTTTAACGGCAACTACCGAGCGTACATCCCGCTGTCCCTGAATTCATGTCCCTAGACTACTTTGATATTACTGCTGCCGACGTAAGCCAACAACTAAAGCCTCCTCCCTGCCGTACTAACATCTCGCTTGACGACATCCCACACATCTTTCTCGAAAGAACCAGAGGTACCATATCATCTTTACTTTGTCACTTATTCTGGCTACCGCTCGTTAAAAGCGAATATCCGTCCTATTCATAAAACGAGATCTAAGATGAAAACCCAAAATTACCGACCCACATCCCTCACTTGTTTTGTCCGAAGTGACGGAGAAGACAGCTGTTCTTATGACGCTCCATAACTGTCTTTCCCACGTCGACCATGGCCGCTACATTGACTGTTTTTACTTTGACTTCAGGAAAGCGTCTGACTCAATTTCTTTACCAAAGTTGTTCCTTAACCTAAAATTCTACAGAATCAAAGGCTCTCTGCTGCATTGGATTCGCGAATTCCTTTCCGCTCGCTCCCAGGCGGTAGGTGTTGGAGATTGCACATGTGATTTTCAACTGATGACCAGTGGAGTTCCTCAAGATTCGTTTTGGTCCCCTCATTATTCTTAACTTTATTAACGATGTTGTGTTCCCTGATCGCCGCTGTTGTGTTAGTCGAGCTGTGAAGCGAGGCCGAGCAGGTGAAGATGTTTACTGAAGAAAGATACCGCACAGTAGAAGATCAGAATAGATCAAGACAATAAGCACCAAGAAGCATTCCTTATAAAGTCAGTGGTACGTGATGTGGTGTGATCTGACTGGCTGACGGATATGCAAATTTAAGAACTCAGGGCCGTGAAGTACTGAACGGTTAATATCAATGACAAAATAACACATTCCCTTTTTGAAGCAGGACAGGTGGGACTAAATTTCGGCATCTTCGTATGTACGTCGTTGCAGTTCCATGCTGAGGAGTCGTGGCCGTTTGCGCGTTCGAGTTGGACGTCTCGTGTGGTCGCAGCATTTGCTGGGTTCCACTGGTCCCGTGTGTTCCCCATTCAGGGGTGTGAACGTATGTTTTTGTGATGGATGCTTCAGATCGAACATTTCGAACAGCGTTCGAAGATCGTCCGATTGGTCGTGATCTGGATTTGTGAAGCCCTTTCTGAGCTGATTGGCGTGTCGGATCCATGTATCTCCTTCGATGAGTATCTGGTACAGCACGCGTCCAACCCGCTTTGGCACTTTCCCCTTCGTCCAGCTAATTCGGCCTCGATAAGCGCGAACAAGGAGATCACGCCTAAACATCTGGTCTTGAACGCTATACTGTCGGTTGAACTGTCGCTCCATCCGTGTGTTCTTGACTAATTTCTAACGTTGATTGGTTTGTCGCTCCATCCATGTATTCTTGACCAGGTTGTAGTGTCCGAGGTCGGAGCTGAAGATATGCGGATAGCGGTGCTGTAGAAATTTCGCGACACTGCTGTTCATTGGTGTAAACATACTGAAGCTGAATGCTGTCGGTATGCTTGGATACTTGCTTGGAAGAGAGCTCACGATTGCGTAGATCCCATCTTGGAGATCCATTCGGCTGCGAGCAGGTTGCACTGGGTGTTCGTTACGTGAAGCACTCCTTGGGCTGAGGCGTTCTGGAAGCTGTAGGTGCATGCGCATTGTCCAATGATCCTGATCTGATCTCATTACGCACTGTGAGCGGTAAGTGAGGATGACTGAAGCGTTGGACTTCCGATGTGCTGCCAAGTTGCCCTGCTCATGATCGTTACATTTGATGCGGCATCCACTTGGAAATTAATTGCTTGATCATCCACTGTGACGATAGCGAAGCATCGATATTCAGTGCAGTAGATTCTTGAGATGGTGAAAACTGCATTTAAGCGTGCTCGGCTGGCTGTTGGACGAGGAGCACCTTGGTTTGAACGGCGACTGATAGTGTTGCAGAACCTTCCTTGCTGCCGGTTTCTTGGCACATGGAACACTCGGTGTTGTGGATAGTTGCAATCATGACTGAAATGCATCGCGCCGCAGATACAGTACGGTGTTGGGGGTGTCCTTGCTATATTCCCACGATTGGTTTGGTTGTTGCTGTAACTGCCCTGAGAGCGGATTTTGACGAGCTGCAGACTGTCGTTCCCGCTGGCGGACTTTTTTCAATTCAGTGAACCTTCTGCGTGGGCAATGAGCCGTTCTCGATGATCTTGGTTGATTAGTCACTTGCACTCTTTCGTGGTCGTCACGACCGTACAGGTACGGTCCGCTTCCATCTTATCGAATAGCTTTAGTCGTATGAATGCGTCGTCGCTTGACTGTAGACAGCATACAAAAGCAAGACATTTTAATTGATCCGTTGTGCATGTCTCAAGTGGGAAGTTGGCGCACTCGCGACTGACACATCCAGCGTATGTGATGAAGTCTTCACTCCGTTCTTTCGCGAGCTTCACACATGCACAACGTGCGTTGAACAGCGCATGCTGCGAACTTAAAGAAGTTGGTGAGCTAACCTACTATACCCGCAAAGGTGGTGTCGCGAGGAGCCTTTGGCAAGATGTAGCTGGCATACTTCTCACACATGGCTGCGTCGAGTTTCTGGAGCAATAGGCGAACGCGAGATGCGTCGCCAAGGGCTGTGTCGTTGGCTATGAATACATGTTCGTGCCTAGTATCTGAGTAGTAAACGAACTGAGCAAGCCGTCCGGAGAGCGCGTCAAAGTGTCGCTCTTGATCGACAGAATGTGGGGGACCCGACTGGTGGTACTGACAGACTTCGAGGAGGGCAGTCAAGAATGCGGCTAGCAATTGTCCGGACTGCGCCTCTGAAAGTGTCGCCACACTGATCCGCAGAGATGGGTTTCCCGATCCTGATCCTCATCACCAGTGTTGTGTTCCTTGATCGCAGCTGTTGTGTTGGTCGAGTTGTGAAGCGAGGAGCCGATGAAGAAGACGTTTATTGACGAAAGATAGCGCACAGCAGAAGATCAGAATTGATCAAGACAATAAGCACCAAGGAGCACTACTTATAGTCAGTGGTGCGTGATGTGGAGTGATCTGACTGGCTGGGGGATATGCAAATTAAGGACTCAAGGCCGCGAAATACTAAATAGTTAATATCTATGACAAAGTACGTGCGTACCTAACAAACGACATACCTGACTGCCATTCACCTGACTGCAAATGCTTCCTATTTGCCGACGATGCCAATGCTTTCAGCATTACTGACAATCTTCAAGTTATTTTCAACATCACTGATCACTGGTCACTTAAGCGGTTGCTTCCCTGGCTTCAGACAAAACAACTCCATCCGCTTCGGCCGAACCAATTCCGAAAATCCCTTTCTAGTTAACGATAGTGCACTTGCAGCTAGCAGTGCAGTAAAAACCTTGGCGTTACGACCGATAACAACCTCAGATTCCACGACCACATTTCTAACACTGTCGGGAAAGCAAAAGCAAGGGCTCCCTCATTATGCGAGCATTCTCTTCTTCAGATAAAACTCTACTCATTAAACTATTTACAATCTATACTGGACGAGTACGCCAGCACAGTCTGGTCTCATCGTTATCCTAGCAGTGATACTCACTATCTGAATTTGACTGAAGATGTTCAAGGACGCTTCACCCCTCGATTATTCAGAAGATAATATGCTCGATCAACTGCGACTCCTAACTATGCGCAAAGAGTTGGCGTTCTAGGCTTGCAGACGGTTGACCTGCGTCGCTTCTACTTTGATCTCTGCATGACTTATAATATAGTTCGAAGAAATGCTGACATCTCCTTTGATGAATTCTTCGAACTGTCACCCACAAATGGCCACACTCGCTCTACAAATTCCTTCAAGCTCACTGTTAACAGGTGTGGATTGAACGTATTCAAACTCTTCTCAAAGATGGTAATAAATGCATAGAATTCCGTACCGGATGAAATGGCAGAGGCGAAACCATTATAGATCTTTAAAAAGTTCACATCGCTATCGCCAGAATCACTCGGTTTCGTATCTCGAATAAGAGAACAAACATTGCCTGACCCCTTTTTCCCGCCATTATTCATATTCTGCACGACTTCACTTTTAGTGGTACTATTAATGCTGTCTTACATAATGTAAATATGCACTGTTTCGTAAGTGTTCACTATGTTATAAAATGCTTCTAACAGTTCTAACTTTGCTTTGCCTGTATATTTGTTTCCTTCCTTAATTTCTTCTTGCTGTTCATTTGCTGGATGCTATATTTCCCTTTGCATATTATGCCGTTTATTTAATATGTACCTCTTTATGTATGCGCATAAACACAACAAATTAAAAGCATGACCTGACAATTAGCAGTCAATCCATCCCTTCCCGACGTGCGACACCTTTACAGTAGACAGTGAACTATCAATCAGAGGATGTTTTGGGTGGAAAAGAAAAGAAAAAAAAATAATGAGAACATGCGAAATTGCCGTCAAAGTGAGACGTTTGAGTACCCGCCAGAAGAAATCATTCATAAAAAAGTGCCAAGGCGCCATAAGAATTCATTCATAAAAAGTGCCAAGGCATGCGATGCTCTCTGACCGCATGGTGCTCTCAACTGACCTGCCACAGGTATCTTCCACTAAATTCCATTCTTATTTATAACCGCTTTAAACCCCTCAAGCAGGTTTCAAGTTGTTGTTTTTTTTTAAGTCACCAAAGGCACTTCTACTGTTCGACAGAAATCAAGCGTGCCATTGAGAAACCAAGCAATAAAGTCACGAAAGCCAAATGAACATGTGCACAGATGAATGCATGGAATTTAGGAACATTGAACTTTTTTCGTATGTTCGAAGGTAAAACCTGCGAAACAAAGGCAGGAATTGGCGGGCAACCAATTCCTGCCTCTGTCTCGCAAATTCTGCGAGAGAAATTGGCGGAAAAATTAAAATTTGAGCATCATAAAGGCGACTACTTGCGCGCCAATACAGGAAAGAAACTTTGAGTTTGAGGCACTTAGAAATTCAGCAGTTAATGACTAGAAAATTGAATTGTAGCAATTCGGACGACTCCGACCAACCAAATTTTCTGTTTTGAATAAACTCAATTTCTGAGCTAATAAATTCATGAAAGCGCATAGGGAACTCCGAAGAAGAAAGAGAAAAAATAAGTACCCCAGATCTGCGGTTACTCATGGCGACAACATTGACCCACTCGTTAGTGCCGGCGTTGTACCTTTCGGCGGAAGACAGTTCGCAGACGTCGTCACGTCCACCCACAGCGTAAAGAAAACCGTTGTAGACCGCAGTGCCCAGATGCTTGCGTCGAGTGGACATAGACTTCACCATCATCCACTTGTTCATGCGTGGGTCGTACCTGCAAATCGCTCACTCAGCAACATCACCCCGAAACACTTCTCACTTGCAATTTTACTCGTCAGCAAACGCCACCACTTCTTAAATTATCTGGAGAATCGCCAAGCCTGACAAAACGTACAAATCATTTCACATTCGGCAAGACTATTTAAGGATCTAACTTTTATTTACACATAAAGCGTCAAACCCACTTAATATCTTGACCGATTATAGCATTTTTCAGCCTAGGATGTCCCAGAAATAGCCGACTTCATCATTAATAAAGTTTCCGTTCCTCATTAACATTTCTTTTTTGCACCAAAGCTACCTTATCCTTAATTTTCCTTAGGTCATTACAGGAATGGCAATGTTAGATATACCAGTTGTCGACTGAATCGGTTAAATGAACAAAAGACGGCATGAGCGTACCTTTCGACAGTATTCAAAGGAGTCTGGCCATCAGAACCGCCGACAGCGTACAAACATCCGTTAAGAACGGAAACGGACACACCCAAACGCCGCGTGCTCATCGGAGCGACTTTCGACCACTCGTTGCGATGTGCGTCGTACCTATGAAGCGATAACTCAATTGCAAACAAAGTGCTTTAGAATACATGACATCAACTTCTAGCGAAATGTGCCTCGATTTAAAGCAGCACAATCCAATTCTAGCACATCCTTCAATGATTGCGCCGAAAGTGGTTTACCTAACCTGCCAAAAGTTCAGTTAAAATGAAACAGTTCTTAGCTAGTCCTTATGAAAAGAAACCTTTCGACGACGTTGAGACAAGATACTCCGTCCTGTCCACCAACTGCATACAAAAGACCATCGAGGACGGCGACACCTACCGACGTGCGACACGTTGACGTCGGCGCCACGTCGCTGCTCCACTGATTCGTCGCCGGATCATACCTACAACATGTCAAATAGCCGTGCCGATCCAACCAGTACAGCAATAATTTCTACTACATCACCTCCCTATCACTGGTACTAAGTCCAATTGAACCTGACTGCTTCTATAACGCGCCTGCGTTAAGCATCAGAATGATAGCAAGAAGAGAAAAACGACAAAAGAAAACGATAAGAATCAAAAAGAACACCTTCACGACAAACATGAAAGGTTTAGAACACGACATAAAGGAAGTATAGTTATTCCCTCTCCCTCGCCGTCCCCTTACGCCCCACCCTCTCCCTCGAAACAGCTGTGTCAGGAACAGAAAGATGTCAACCCTTGTCTGCAGTATGCTATCTTCCATACAAGAACCCATAAGTGCTTGTCTAAGATTTTTGAAAAACGAAATCCATAACTCACCATAGTAACTTCAGAATCTTTATGAGAAAGGTGTGAGTGGCCAGTGGAGGGTGGGCGAGGAAAAGGCAGCATGTGGATGGATGCATCAAGTCGGAGAAGAGAACTTGAGAGCCAC